>CAWUFW010006974.1:815000-1072325 GCA_963921515.1 Calotriton arnoldi
GAAGCGCATGCTGGCGCTTGCACACACAAAGGTGAATTGTCTTCAAATGGTTCGAGTATTCATTTTCAGTAGCACCATTCACCAACAATGGAAAAGGTAAAAAGTCTCCAGCCAATGCCAGATCTATTGGCTGTGCAAATGCTCATTTTAAATCTGGCCCCGAGTCTTGGAATGTTTTTTTTTCAGGGTTGAACAAAGAAAAAAGTGAATGGAAAACTTTAAATATTTGAAATCTCCACACACAGGAAAGCCTTTATGCGTCTCATCTTGAGGTTTGTTGGCAAATTATGGATTTCATTTAACACCGGCTGGGCTGTTCAAGGGTAGGGTTGATGTAACCCTGCCCCCACAAACCACAACCTATGCTGTAAAAAGCATTTACTCCACTCTTTGTAACATTGACCTCTGTACTTGTAAGCAGCAATTTCAAGGACGCTTGCAAAGATGCACCAATTTAAAATGGCTTGGTGTATTTGGAGGAAATATGGGCGTCCCTATTAAAATTGCGTCTCACCAAGAAACAGACTGGACCCAAACCCCTGGGACTCAAACTAAACCCTGCAGTTTTCCAGCTACGGCAGTCCTGCCAAGTGTCACATCAGGCGTGACGCTAACGCATTTCAGTGTGGTGTTCCGCATCACCACACAAATGCATTGTCACGCATTTTGCCCACTCTACTCTGACGCGCTGAAACTGGCCCGCTACAGGTATTAACGCAGGTGCTGCGGCGCGGCGCGCGCTGGCGCTGCCTGGCTTGTCACGGTGGTGCCTCTGACCTGTGTGCAGGGGGGGGGGGGGGGGAGGTGGGGAGGGGTCTGCTAAGACACTGCTCTCGCTCCCCGCGGTCCGTGCTGCTCTGAGAGCCCGTGCGTCAGCATGCCCAAATTGAAATATGCTGCCTTCAATCATGCTTGCTAGCTACTATGGAGTTAATTTCAAATGATGGCACAGCACGACTGCCTGCTCACACGGACACAGGCTGCTGCGTTGCTCAGGTGCACAGTATTTTAAAATCATCATAGACCATGGCCCGATACATTCAGTAATTGCAGAGGGTCAGGAGATGGAGTGTGACGTTGCAGCGGCCGCCAGGTCTCTCTGTCACTGCTTGGACTAGTCACGGAAGAGACGGCGGCAAACTCGAATTCCTGTAGTTCGCGACCTTGCTTGAGCCTGCCCACGCAAGTTGTAAGTTGAAGTTAGTCAGTCAGTCACTAGTGTTTGCTGCGCTGCAGTATATGCGAGTGTGTGCGTTAAATAATTCCTTTTTAGAAGCAGCGCACGATCAGCAGCTGCCTCCAGTCAGTGGGCACTGGGGTGCGTGTTAGAGAACTGTTGCTAGAAGACGTGACATGGCTGCAGGAGAGGCTACCAGCTGCGGGCAGTGACCAAGTGTGACTGTGTGAAGTATGGTTGTACTGTCTACTGCACCAGGGCATGTTGTGCCACATTGTGTAACATGAGAGGACATTTTTAGTGCAAGTCTAATTAGTGCAAAGTGATGCAGCAAAAAACTATAAGGAACATAGCTGCCAAGGTTTCAGATTGCTTATGTGTGACATTTTCATAATTTCAGTGTAATTATGAGTGACATTTCGATAACTATGAGTGACACTTTCTCGAGAGTAAAAATCAGCCATGAAGAAAAGGAAAAACCTATACATATCAGAAATGACAGCTATCCGAGCAACAAGAAACTCTAAGAAACTCCTAAAACTGCTGCAAAGCAGCAGAAATGGAAGGGCACAAACTTCATAGGAGGCCCTGGTAGTGATAAATGAAAGCCAAATTGCTGGTTTATTGAATTAAAGAGCTGGTGAAGAAGTGTGCCACAGCTGCAGACCCCGGACCCCAACTAACGAACAGCCAAAGTTCTATACTACTGAGCAAAGTCAGTACAGAACTGGGAGCAGAGGTGTAAATTAATTAAATTAAATAAAATTGGTTAGAAGTACTTTGACACTAGTGTGAGTGACACAGTACAGGCCAGCTCAGTCACGGTGACTCTGGTCATACTATGAACTTTACATGCAGCGGATGCCTTTGATAATAGTTAGTAGGTCACTGTGTAGATTATGATTGAAATTTATGAATTGCAAAAAACACAAGGAGGTGACAAAGCCACAGAATGTGACAAAAGTAGTAACCCCATGAGCTATCCACATAAAATGTTCTGTGATATGCAGATTACACGGTTGTTGCAGCAGGCATGTTAACCCTCTGTGCTACTGGGGAGTCAAAAGTTGCACGAGAGAACTCCGATCTCTCTGTAGCAGGAACATGAATAATCACCATGTTATCTTAAACTTACCCATGGATTTGCTGAGTGCTGGGTAAATCATTCCTGCTGCTCAGCCTGGTCTCTGTAATTGGAGTCTGTGGGGTCACTCGCTGCAGACAGGTGATCTGACAGTGTTGTGATGCGCTGGGGGCAAGACTGGACCATCTGCAGATTGTAGTAAGGGTGGGAGGTCATGGCGTGGTGCGCTTTCTGAGCTGTGCCCTATGCTTTTAGAGACACGGCGCCCGCTCTCATTCTCACCATGACTTGTAGGGTCATCAGGGAACCCTCACAACCAGGGGAGGGGAGGAGTACTGTTGAGGAGGCCATGGAGGTCGTTTAATTTATTAATTCTGCGGGCTGCAGAAGCAATTCTTGGTCGTGACAGGAATTTGAAATGAAAACATCCTGTTGCCGCACAGCCTGCACTGACCAGAAGCCCCTCAGTGACACTGTAGGGCTAGAGGACAGGAGTGCCGTCCTGTAGGGTGCAGCTCTGTCTCACCCGAGGTGTCAGCTGAGCAGAGCGCACATGCATCAGCCGGCGCCAGCCACAACAGAGACCTGTATTGCTGGTGACATGATTAAGGTGACAGCAAAAATCTGCTAAGCACGCACTGGGCCCAACAGACAACTAATTAGTGGCACTAATGTTAGTAAGCTCCAACCAACGGAACACTGGCACTGTGACGATAGAGGCGTGAGACAGCACCTATTCCTTCAGTCCTGCCAAGTGTCACACATCAGGCGGGGTTTTTGGGCCGGGTGGTACGGCCAAGCCCAATTGAGCTCGCGTTCGGCTTGTGTTGGGCTCCGGGGCGGGGGTATTTAGACCAGTAGCGGTCCGTGGTAGGAGTGCCGGCCGGGTTTACTACCCCCCGCCCTGCCCCTCCCCCGCCCCACGTCACCGCCCGGCCGGCACTCCTACCACGGACCGCTACTGATTTAGACGGCCATTTCGGGAGCCGTGTCACCATTTTGGAAGGTGACACAGCTGCCGATTTCTCCGTCAGTTCAGGGAAAGTTTTTTGGCCTAGCAGGGACAGTGTTACGTAGTCTTCTTTCGCCCCCCCCCCCTTTTTGTCCTGGGAACATGTCACGCAACGATGCGCGGGTGCAGGAGGCCATGCGGCTCCTGGCAGAAGCCGGCCGCGTGGACCTCGTCAGAGGCAAAGTAGAGAGCGAGGCCCGGCCGCCGCGTTGCGCGGCGGGGGACGTGGCCGCCGCGATCTTGGCGTGTTCGCCGCCGCGCTGTGGCACTAAAAAGGAAAACTGCGGAGGTACGTGGGGGGGGCACAGAGCAAAGGCGGACCCCGCGAATGGGGAAAACAGGGGGGGGGGGAGGGAGCGCCACGAGGCGCCCCCTATTGGCATTTATGGTGGGAAAGGGTGGAGAAGTGCACGAAGAAAAGCGCAATGAGGGCCCCGCAGCGGTTTGCGCCGCGAGTGCCACAAAGGACAAGGACTCTTTCTGGGAACAGGGGGGGCCCAGGCCAGTAGGAGGTGTCCCTGAGGTGGGGGGCCAGGAGATTTTGGAGGGGAAGGCTGGGAGGGCCACAAGGGCAGCGCCTAAGCTGGAGGAGAGGCCTCAGTTTAAGGGCAGGCAGGGGGTTGCCGGGGGGGCGTGGGAGTCTGGGGTGCCACGGGCTGTTAGGGGTGTAGGAGACAGTGAGCGGGGGGTCCAGGGGGCAGCTGTGGCAGCACTGGATGTTAGAGGGTGGTTGGACAGGGCCCCCTGGGGGTGAGGGACAAGTGGTCGCTGGAGGAGGGGTGGGTGCAAGGGCCCCCGAGGGGGGCGGAGGGGTGCCTGGGGAGGGGGGGGCGGGGTGGAGCCCTCAGTGTCCAGGCTGGGGGAGAGGCGGCCGGTTTCCCTGTTTGAATGGAGTGAGGGGGTAAGAGGAGGGGTCTGGGAGGGGGGGGGAGAAGAGATCCCCGCCGTCCCGGGTATACGGGTGTAAAGGGGACAGGAGGGGGTGGGACCGGCAATAAGGGGGAGGGGAGGGGGGGACACTCGGCGGGGCCAGGCAGGGGAGGGGTTGGAGTGGGGGGGGAGGTGGGGGGTTTCCAGAGGCACCCTTGGGAGACTCGGGTATGGGGTGGTTTTGGCAGTAGTGCCCGGATCAGGGGCAGGTAGGGACAGCTAGAGACACTAACCACGGCATGCCGGACTTTCCATTTGCTTTGCAGGAGCGGCAAGCGCGGGGCACGCACATTGCGGGAGAGTCGCATGCGGCTCCTCACTACCGGGAAGTAGTAAAGGCAGGGTCCAGGGCGGCCAGCTGGAGCACGTCGAGGGACCATGGTGGCAAAGTCGAACAGAGGTCTGAACGGGTCACGGCGGGGCGACAGCCCAGTGGGGCGGAGGTGCCCACTAGGGCAGCGGTGACTGCGGGTGGACAAAAAGGGAACGCTGTGGCGGGCAGCATGGCGCAAAAACTGGTCACAGGAAAGGTGGTACACAGTAACATGGTCACGTCTGGGCGACAGCCCAGAGGGGCCCTCCAGGGCGGGGGTGACAGAGTACAGGCAGGAAAGAAAAGCCGAGGCCACGATAGACAGATTGTTGCAGGAGGCAAGGCACACGTGGGTAACAAGAATAGAAGAGGAGGGGGAGTGGGAGGACATCCCCTTAGATTATGAGGAGGATAGTTTAGAAGAGGGGGAGATAGTGGACGATGAAAGGGGGGGGGGGAACCAGTAATTTTGTGCCTAGTGTATTGCAGGAGGTGGGACCGGATGTGGAGGACACGGAGACATCGCGGATGACTCAACCCTCTGCGACACTGGTTAGGCGGTTGGATCCGGTGAGGACACCGACCTTGACGCTAGGTAAGAGAAGGGGGCAGGGTAGTGCGGCTAGCCCAAAACGGAGGGTTTCCACGGGGACGGATGCCAGAGGGGATGAGGGGGACAGCGGGCTAAAATTATGCGAGGCTAGATACGTTAGAAACACGGGGTGGGTACAGAGGGGCAGAAGACGGAACAGGAGGCAGGGAAGGGTAGGGTAGGGCAGGGGGGACGACAAGGCACTGAAGGTTTCGGGGGACGACAAAGGTTTCGGGGGACGACAAAGGCGAAGGGGGGTCTGGTCAGTTGATGGAGGGCACAGAGAGTAAGGAGGTCAGATTGCCAAAACTGCCATACATGGGGGTGACGAAACCATTGGGAGCACACCTCATGTTAGCCACGAAGGAGAAAATTTGGAAGGGCGAATATGTAGACATGTTGAAGCTGCTGCATAGGGAATTGCGATCCAAGGAGGGATCGAAGGAGGAGGAGCTAGAGTTATCCCGACGACCTAGGGTACCCATGACAATAGAGAACTGGACGGCAGCCTTTTTAATTTTCTCAAGGGTGTACTGTGAGAAGTACTCGGATAGGTCCGTGGCTTTAAGTACATGGATGTAGTTAGGAGGGCACATCTGACGTACGGGGGTTATGCATGGTCACACTATGATGAGGAGTTCCGGGCCCGACTAGCATGGGACCCCGAAACAAACTGGGGGGAGATAGACTCCGATCTCTACCAGCAGACGATGGGGGCAGTAAAATTTGGGAAGACTACGTACACGGCCAGTGGTTTGCCGCTAGTCTATCGCCCCTTTCAAAGCCGTCTCACATGGGGAGGCGGGGGGAAGGGGAGGGATACACTCCGAAGCCCGCAGGGGGAGGTCCAGGGGCCTGTTGGGACTATAACAAAGGCACAAGTGCCCGGGACTACTGCAGATTTCGGCACGAATGCTCAAAATGCACAGGAAGACACCCTCTGGTGCAGTGTTTCAGGCCAGGGTACGCAGGACAGGGCCAGGCAGGGGGGCAGGGGACGCAGCATCAGACTGCCAATGGCCGACAGCAGGGGATGGGAGGCAGGGGAGGACGAGGGTCGCAGGGTTATATGGGCAAAGGCTCATACACCCATTAAGCTGGATTGCTTAAAGGCCTGGCTCGCACATTACCCACAAAAACAGGACGCGCAAATTCTCAGTGCGGGTTTCAGAGAGGGCTTTAAATTGGGGTACGAAGGACCGAGGTTGGCAAGATGGGCGGAGAACCTGAAATCAGTGGCAGCTCACAAACCTGTCGTTTGGGAGAAATTGCAAAAAGAGGTACGGGAAGGGCGCATGGAGGGGCCATTTTTAGCTAGCCCGATAAAGGATTTGATTATTTCTCCGGTCGGGGTGGTCCCAAAAAAGGAGAGAGGCCAGTATCGTTTAATTCAGCACTTGTCATGGCCGCAAGGGGGTCAGTAAACAATTTCATTCCTGATGACTTGACGTCAGTATCGAACTCTTCAGTGGACGTAGCCAGGACGCTATTGGAAAGGGTAGGAAAAGGGGCAGAGATGGCAAAATGTGACATTAAGGCTGCCTTCCGCCAGAAGACTTCCAGTTGCTGGTCATTCAAGTGGACGGAAACATCTTTGTGGATAAGGCTTTACCCATGGGGTGTTCAATATCATGTGCACTGTTTGAGAAGTTCAGTTTATTCTTGCAGTGGGCTTTCTCTTGGAAAACGGGAAAAGGCACGGTGACACTACCTTGACGACTTCTTCTTGGTGGGCCGGCCTGGTTTGACGGACTGCCAGCAGCAGCTGGACAGTTTCCAGAAGCTCATGGGGACACTGGGTGTCCCTTTAGCACCGGAGAAGACACAAAGTCCAAGCACAATGTTGTCGTTTCTGGGGATTTAACTTGATTCGGTGGCTATGGAGGCCAGGTTGCCGGAGGATAAAAAAACTGCACAGGAGGTTGTTGATCGATGACATGCTGGCCAGAAAGAGACAGTAAGGATGGTACAAGTGTTACTGGGGCATTTGAATTTCACATGCCGGGTAGTGAGAGCGGGACGGACATTTTGCAGGAGACTGAGCAGGTCACTGGCAGGCCTCACGCTACCACACCACCACATGCGTTTGTCGGCAGGGACAAAGAAAGACTTAAGAATGTGGTGCAGGATTTTGGAGGAATTCAATGGGATACCCATGTCCGCGCCAGAAGAGTGGGAGTGGGATGCGCTCAGATATTCTCGGACGCTGCCGGAGCAGGCGGGTTCGGTTTGTATTGGCAGGGAAAATGGTGTGCGGAAGAGTGGCCGCCTCATTGGAAGTCTGGGGGCAGGAGCATTGCTTTCCTTGAATTGTTTCCACTAGTAGTTGCAGTCACGTTGTGGGGGTGGAGGCTAGCACACAAAAGGGTAACTTTCAGGGTAGACAACATGGCAGTGGTGCAGGTGGTCAACAGGCTGTCCGCAAGGGATGAGCAGGTCTTAAAGTTATTGCGAATATTCATGTTGAGTTGCTTAAAGTATGACATTCAGTTCAGAGCAAAGCACGTCCCGGGTGTAGACAATGACATTGCGGATGCTTGGTCTCGTTTGCAGTGGGAGAGGTTCCATGGGCTGGCCACGGAGGCGGAAACTCACAGGACGCCGGTGCCCGAAGGGATGTGGTCCGTAGGAGAAAAAGGATGCTGCAATTGGTGGTAGGGTCGTTAGCTCTTTCCACGAGGAAGGCCTACGGACTAGCGTGGCAGGAATTTCTGCAGGGAGGTGTGAAGAGGAGGCCTGGGACGTGGGCCAGGGAAGAGGACGTCGTTCAGTTAATCTGAACCTTGATTGAGAAGGGTTTGTCGAAGGTTACCATAGCGTCAAAGCTGCCAGGGATAGCTTTCATGGGCAAGCTAGTGTGGGGCTATGCCCCAACGGCAGGCGAGCTGGGTAAGAGGTTGCTAGGAGGTTGGGCCAGGGAGACGGGTAGAGGACAGCGGGTTAGGTTACCGGTTAATACTGTGCTGTTGGGCAGAATGATAGAGGTGTTACCACATGTATGCTGCAGCCCGCAGGAGGCAGTATTGTTTGTGGCGTTAATGTCTTGGCTATATTGTGGAGCATTCCAGGTTTCGGAGCTGTTGGGAAGGAATGGGGTACCAGCGCTGCAATACAAAGAAGTACAAGGATGCGAACAAGGGAGCGATGCAGTCTCCATCTTCCTCAGGCGCTCGAAGACAGATCAAAGGGGGAGGGGGAAGTCTGTGGCGCTGTGGGCTAGAGGGGATCCCATGATCTGCCCGGTACGATGGGGGTGCCTTTTGCGGGGAGGTACAAGGAGGGAGGTGGGGGACATTTTTTACAGGACCTCGGGCGGGAAGTCACGGCGGCACAGCTTCTATGGGTCATGAGGCGGGCGTTAAAAGTTCTGGGGGAGGTACCTGAGGCGTTTGGCACTCATTCTTTCAGGATTGGGGTGACTTCTGACGCGGCGAACAGGAGGTGGGGCTCAGAAGTTGAAGCAATTGGGACGTTGGTCATCAGATTGTTACAAACGCTATATTAAAGCAGGAAGGGGGGGTTGGGGTGAAGGTGGGAATGTGAATTTTTTTCTCACGCATGTGTCTTTGCAGGTGCAGTAGCAGGGCCAGAGGCACTCGCAATCTGGATTGTTGGGCATTCTTTTGCGAAGTGGGCGGAAATATACGAACAGAAAAAAGGAAAAGGCGTTAATTTAGAATTGGACCCGGGATTGTTT
Organism: Calotriton arnoldi; assembly: GCA_963921515.1. NCBI lineage: Eukaryota > Metazoa > Chordata > Amphibia > Caudata > Salamandridae > Calotriton > Calotriton arnoldi. The sequence continues at coordinate 823,806 of CAWUFW010006974.1, forward strand.
AAAGTCAGTTGGCACGGAAAAGGGGGCATGCGTTGGCACGAGCTTCTCCCCCTTTTAAATAAGTTAATGCGTAGACATGTTTGTCCAGATGTGCTGTTAATTCACTTGGGGGAGAATGATTTAGTGGTTTTCAAAGGGTTGTCTCTGCTGAAGCAGATGAAAAGGGATTTGCGGGAGATCAAGAGGCAGTGGTCTGGGTGCTTTGTGGTGTGGAATGAGTTTATTCCAAGAAGGCATTGGAGGGGGGCCTAGAGGCCTGTTGCCATTGATAAAGCCAGGAGGAAGGTAAACAGAGAGATGAGGGTGTTTTGCAGAGAGGCAGGTTTTGGCAGGATAGAGCATCCAGAATTAAAATATTCGGCGGTAGATTACCCAGAGCAAAAGTATTCGGCAAAAAAATTCAGGGATGATGGGGTGCATTTGTCTCGCTTCGGGATGGAGCTATACTTGGTTCAAATGAAAGAGGTCTTGGATTCTGCCCTGGATACAAGACGTTATCCTAGAAGGGGCCTAGAGGTTGGGGGGTCAGAAAAGTCATAGGGACTATTTCTGAGTGGCGTTGGTTACCTATTTTTGGCCAGTTGTTAGGGTTTCATTTTATGGTTGGGGACAAGTAGGTAATGAGGTTAGGATAGGTTATACTTAGTAGATAGATTTGTAGACAGGTAGAGAAGAGTTTACAGGGTTTAAATTGTTAACAGTTATTGATTGAGTAGATAGATCTCTAGGTAGTTTGAGATGAGGTTACAAGGTTTTAAAGGGGCGAAAGTTATTGATCAAGTTGGGGTCGGTTAAATAAATTGCAATTGTGTTTGGGGAAACCTTAGGAGTGGGGGGAGGAGGATACGTAGATGAAGTTTGTATAGTTAGCTATAGTTTTGTGAGGCAAAGGCCGAGGCTATGTTTTTGTAAGGTGCACCGGTCCTCAATAAAGCGGCCTTTTTCACACTTATGGTGAGTCAATTGTGGTTCGTTCCTGCACTGCGGCCCAAATGCTTGAAAGCTCAGCGTACCTCTTGTTCACCCATGGTGAAAATTGTTTTGTTTAGCACTATACAGGTGGCATGAAATAAGCTTTAACCTGGCTTCCCCCTCGCTCATTTCTACACTTCTAAGGAGAAGGAAGTGGACACAAGCAAATAATTCCATTTGGATGGATCAACAGCAGCTAAGGGTTGGCTCTCAAATAGAAGAAAACACTAGCTCTCGATCTTTAGGAGTGTATAAGTAAATTGATAGCTCATCTTCACAGTGACATGCCGTCATGGTTTTTTCAAGCACTCGTGCTACAAATGCCAACGAGGGGACTAGCAGATAATCATCATCACAGGCTGTGAGATGGTGCAGCGAGGTAAATCTTCCAAGCTGAAATCAGTAGCTAACATGCTACAGTTTCCAGTCACCTTTAACTTGTACACGGAACGCTCTACTCATGGATAACAGCGTCAAGATTCACCATGTCCAGCACCTACCTGAAGCACAACCCAACCAAGACAGGATTCCTGTTAATTGCCAAGAACAACTAGCAAGATACAGTGCAGACCTGGCTCCATGACATGAATGGCTTTGGAACCCAATGTTCACTGAAACTGAACACAAGTCACTTGAATTCACCCTGGACACTGTCCCTACCCTCAAAGATCTTTACAGTTAAGAAAAAATCTCTCTCTCTCAATCTCTCTCTCTCCCTCTCTCTCTCTCCCTCTCTCTATCTCTCTCTCTATCTCTCTCTCCCTCTCTCTATCTCTCTCTCCCTCTCTCTATCTCTCCCTCCCTCTCTCTATCTCTCTCTCCCTCTCTCTATCTCTCCCTCCCTCTCTCTATCTCTCCCTCCCTCTCTCTATCTCTCCCTCCCTCTCTCTATCTCTCCCTCCCTCTCTCTCCCTCTCCCTCCCTCTCCCTCCCTCTCCCTCCCTCTCTCTCCCTCTCCCTCCCTCTCTCTCCCTCTCTCTCCCTCTCCCTCCCTCTCTCTCCCTCTCCCTCCCTCCCTCTCTCTCCCTCCCTCCCTCTCTATCTCTCTCTATCTCTCTCTATCTCCCTCCCTCTCCCTCCCTCTCCCTCCCTCTCCCTCCCTCTCCCTCCCTCTCCCTCCCTCTCCCTCCCTCTCCCTCCCACTCCCCCCCCTCTCCCTCCCTCTCCCCCTCTCTCCCTCTCCCCTCTCTCCCTATCTCTCCCTATCTCTCCCTATCTCTCCCTATCTCTCCCTATCTCCCCTATCTCTCCCTCTCAATCTATCTCTCCCTCTCAATCTATCTCTCCCTCTCAATCTATCTCTCCCTCTCAATCTATCTCTCCCTCTCAATCTATCTCTCCCTCTCAATCTATCTCTCCCTCTCAATCTATCTCTCCCTCTCAATCTCTCTCTCTCAATCTATCTCTCTCAATCTATCTCTCTCAATCTATCTCTCTCAATCTATCTCTCTCAATCTATCTCTCTCAATCTATCTCTCTCAATCTATCTCTCTCAATCTATCTCTCTCAATCTCTCTCTCTCAATCTCTCTCTCTCAATCTCTCTCTCTCAATCTCTCTCTCTCAATCTCTCTCTCTCAATCTCTCTCTCTCTCAATCTCTCTCTCTCTCTCAATCTCTCTCTCTCTCTCAATCTCTCTCTCTCTCTCAATCTCTCTCTCTCAATCTCTCTCTCTCTCTCAATCTCTCTCTCTCTCTCAATCTCTCTCTCTCTCAATCTCTCTCTCTCTCTCAATCTCTCTCTCTCTCTCAATCTCTCTCTCTCTCAATCTCTCTCTCTCAATCTCTCTCTCTCTCTCAATCTCTCTCTCTCTCAATCTCTCTCTCTCAATCTCTCTCTCTCAATCTCTCTCTCTCAATCTCTCTCTCTCAATCTCTCTCTCTCAATCTCTCTCTCTCAATCTCTCTCTCTCTCTCTCAATCTATCTCTCTCTCTCTCAATCTATCTCTCTCTCTCTCTCAATCTATCTCTCTCTCTCTCTCAATCTATCTCTCTCTCTCTCTCAATCTATCTCTCTCTCTCTCTCAATCTATCTCTCTCTCTCTCTCTCAATCTATCTCTCTCTCTCTCTCTCTCTCGCGCTCATCATTTCTTCTATAAAAGAGACTTCAGAACTGCTGTTCAAGCCCTTGTCCTCTTGCATTTGAGTGGTGGTAACACCCTGCTCATGGTGTCCCACACTTACACCTCTTAAGGGCATCCTATACACCCCAGTAAGTCTCATCCAGGGACGAAAGAAATATGATCACACCACTCCCATACTCATGGAACTCCAATGGCTCTCCTTTCTGGCCCACACCACCTCCAAAACCACCTGCATCATATACAAAGTCGTCATGACCAGCACCCCCCCCCCCCCTTCTTTATCTTGCGGACAAGCTCACCATTCCTGGTGCCTCTCGGCGCACCTGCCGCAAGGCCACAATCAGACTTTAAATTAAATAATGTTAAAGAACACACAAGGCAGAAGGCCTTTTCCATCTATGCGACCATGATCTGGAGTAACATCCTGTTATCCGTAAGGACCAGTGCAACGCCGCTCCAATTTAGGAAAGAGTTGAAGGTGCTCTTCTTTAAAGAACACTACATCACAAAGCAGGATTTATCCAATAACCCGCTACCTCTCCGATCACTTGTTCACTGCATGTTCGTCTTTAACCCCATACTGAGCTATGCTGTCTTTCTCGGCTAGATTCGCACTATATACCCATAAGTACACACAAGTTCGAATCCTGGGTGGGTAATTAAGCCTTTCACCGTTCCGAGCTCAATAAATCGAATACAAATAATTTGACTTACAGTAAACTCCATTATTTTCAGATCTTATATGGGATAGAAGTGTGGGATGAAATGCTATATAAAAAGCCTCTTTCTATTACTGTGACTGGCATGTCTGAGAGCAGGCTGCATTTCATGCTAGCATCAGACCCAGCAGTGCCTGCAGCATGGACCTCTTTGGCAGGACACAGATCTGTCCCCAGTGCATTCAAGGTCATGTGGCACCAATGAGGATTTTTATTGTGGGCGGAGTTCAGTGCGTTCCCAGGCATGCAAACAGGCATTGCACAATCCACGCACGCAGGTCTCCATCCATATTTAATTCTCTTCTTTGGGTTCATAGCCAGAGGACTGTTGACAGCCAGCCGCAGGCCTAGCGTCTAAAAGAGAATAAACAAGGCAGCTGCTGGTGCCACCTGGCTCTCCAGACTAGCTGAGAGGGATAGGCCTGTTAGCCGTCGTGGGCACGGGGAAGCTCAGCCAGACCTTGCCGCGCCAGGATCGAGGCAGAGTCGTCGCACGCCAGGCACTGTAGCACTGCAACATATCGAAAGCCCCACACATCTTTCTGAAGCAGTGATCTTTTCAATGCTCCCATTAGCGGCCTTCCATTTATTTACGTGTCTAGTCCTGCTTTAAAGCACACCCTAGCTTCAGATGATGAAATACTAACCCAGTATCCACAAGGCCAGGATACAAACAATAGAATATTGACCAGAGTCATCAATCAACACAACAAAACTACAAACACTGTAGGATTGTCTAGAGTGATCAGAACTTCGAAATACAAAATGACACAAGAGGGACCGGAGTTATCAGTATCCCGAACTACAAACAATGTAAGACCATCCAGAGATATCAGTATTAAACTACTAAAGATGAAAGACCACCCAGAGTTATCACTATTGAGAAACTTCAAACTATGCAAGCCCACCCAGAGTTATTAGTACTGCCGAACTACAAATCATTTTTGAGTGAGCAGAGTATCATCTGAGCTAAGTTACCAATGGCAGGAGACGGGCCAGGGTTGACAGCTCAGCCAAACTACCGATGATCACACAAACTACAACCAATAAAAGGCCGACTAGAGTCCACAGCCCAAGTACAGATGATCTACAGCTAGCAGAGCTGTCAGCCAGCACAGCTCAGGTACAGGTGATGGAAATCTAAGTTACTGTCATCGGTTTAGATAAATATACTGAAATATTTCCATCACATTTCAAGTATTTGAGACAGATCAAATCTGAGGAACGTAACTTTCTGTAACAATTGCAGTTTTTCAGGGTCCAGCGTTTTTGGCATTATTGAAATGATATGAAAATTTGCATCATTCATTGACAAGCAGAGGGAACGCATTCATGTGCATCAGAAAGAAAAGGACTGACTGGGGCCAAGGATGCGGGGTTTAAGGGGCAGCTGCTCATGTAGCCAAGGAAAACTGCTGGCATGGACTGTGGTACAAATGCACTTATTGCAATGACAGTTCAGTAGAGTTGCACCGGGACTCTTTGTAGCATTGCAGGGACGGCTCCAGGGCACCATCCGTTGTCCAGTGAAGGTTCTCTCTTATCCAGCATGGCTGAATGTGCCAAGCATGAGCTAGAGGGGGACAAGTCACGAAATTCAGGGAAAGAGTCGAACCAGGGGTCCAGCTTGGCTTTAGGAGCCCAAAGTGAGAAAAGTCAAAGATTTCCATGCTGGCTGATTTTGAGGTTATCTCCCAGTTTCATTCTCGGTCTTTGTTTCGCTCACTATCTTTCTGTCATTTTCTACACCCGCCACCTTTGCTCCAATGCTCCTTCGGTTTCTGATTCAGCCACCCCACATCTTTCCTGTTCTCTCTGTCTCCTTTCTCCGCATCTTCACATCCTCATTCTCCCCCCTCTTTACACCCTCGCCAATATTCAGGGATCAAAGAGTTAGGATGTTTCAAAATTACTCATGAGCATAATGACATCACAGGAAATTTCATCACAAGTCCTTTGAACCAATGATAGCACAGGTAATGGCATCACAGGGAGTTGGAGGGGCATATCAGAGCAAATCACTGTATGATGTAAGCCTCAGGGCTGCGTGCAAAGCTGGCTGCCTCCTTGGCACCGGCGGGGATCATCCCCTTTATAAAAGTATTTTGAACTTAATTTGAAAAAGTTTAAGAAGTTTTTAAGTTCCAACAAGTGTACCGATTCCATTCGTTCTTCTGCATTAAATAAACATGTACAAAACAAACACATTTTTATGTAAGAAACAGGCATCCAAGCTGTCCTTGAATAAAATATACAAATGCTTAGCTGCTTAACAGTGAACACAGTTGTCACTCTGTTTTCCCTCTAATAAAATGTTAATGCTAACTTATTTTGAGAATAAATGGGCTTGAATAGGTGTACAATATTTTTTTTCTTTATGGCAAAAGGATACAATGGATTGCAAGCACAGCTGTCCTCCCACAGCATTCATATTTCTCCCAGCCCTCTGCCCCAGAGTAGCGACCACCTCGCCTGGTCTCCAGCCGACACTCTCTGGCTCCGTAGCAGTGTTGCCAGATTTTGATATCAGTCCCAAGCCCAATGCTGTCCAAGTTCCAGCCCAAATTCAGCCCAATGCACACCAATTTGATCCCAAAAACCAGCCCAAAGTTGCCACCCTCAATTTATGCAAAACCAGCCTTCAGGAAACATTTTACGCATAATCCTAATTTCTATTCAATATGCTTATAGTGGGAGGAGGTTCAATGGGCACCAATGCGCATCTGCAATCATTTCCCAATTCGATTAGTAACTACTGATTCTGAAGATCGGTCCCCATTAGGACCTGTTACTTTGTTCACCACAAATCCAAACCTGAACCTGGCATTGATGAAAAACTTTACAAGAGCAGACTGTAACCCCTTTTAGTGAAGTCCAAATGCTGAAAAGTTGAAACTTTATGTTATGTAGCTCCTCAAACAGGATATTTAATGCATTTCGTGGATCTCGCAGGATTAACACCACACAATGATGCACATTTACAGTAACCACCTTGGCATTAGAGCAATTTCAGCACAACTTGTTTGGCAAGCTGAGATTAGAGGCCCACTCCCTCCAGTTAAAATGTACAAAGGCCAAATAGGAGAGTCACTTACTCGGATTTACCTGCCCTCCACTTCAAAGTCTTTCACCATGACCATCTACTGGGACACTAAAAAGTTAAACAGAACCTACGTCATTCCCTTCGTGTTTCATCAAAGGCTAGACTAAAGGCCCCAGTCTTGGCAAGAAGCAGATCGGTTTGTGTGGGGTCCAAATGAGGTCAACTGGAGCGGACAGGAAAGAGACTTCTTTCCCAAAACCTTAGGTAATATCCTTCCCCAACATCTCAACACTAACGCTCCCTCAAGTCGGATGACACTGTCTTCACTCCACTTGTTCCATTCAGTTCGATTCCCCTTAATCATTCACATTGTCGGTCTCTCATATCACCATTGATCAGTGACATCTCATTAGGCTGTGCAACTCCTTTAAACCTATCAGCCACTCATGGCTTTAAGCAGAGCAGCTCCTAAAACTGGCTTTGCAATGGATCACTAATGGGCTCCATATTCAGGTCCTTAAATTTCAAGGCAAAAGAATGGATCAATTTCTCAATAATGCTCATAGTGTGAACAAAAATATATACACCTTTCTCAACAATGGCAATAAAATAAAACCCTAAGGTAATCCAAAGCAGTTCCTGTTTACAGTACAGAGCACTGCGTCAACGACGCAGATGTTTACAGTTCATCTTCATTACATCTTTCATTACCTAAGAGTATTTTCTATTTTGCAATTTATGAGCTATATTGTTCCTACACAACAAATTTACTTCTATTCAAATAAGGTGTCCTGTACCTTTCTTCTGATAATAGACTTGAGCCTACACACATTTGTTTTTAAAGAAGATTGAAGTGCAATATATAAATGAGTCCCACAGGACTATTGTTGGAATATAATACACTTTCACTGGTTCTCGTGGGCATATAGGGTTCGCCTTGTTCTGTTTACACGCAAACAGAATGGGGGCATCTCGGGGGAGTATAGAGTTGCATACTGCTAATAGTGCATGTTTTACATAAGATCTCTATCATTTAGAACATATGGAAGAATACTACTGGCTAAGCTCAGTGACACCCCTGCCTGTTACTGTACTGAGAGAAAGATAGGGCAACCAGAATGGGGCCAGCACTAGGGAGCACTGTGTGTGCATACTACTTATGGTGCATGTTCTACATGAGATCTCTCAAAGCAAGGGTACCATTTAGTGTGTATGGACGAATGCTACTGGCTAAGCTCTGAGACACTCCTGCCTGCTGCTGCCCTTGGAGAAAGAAGGTTCAAACAGAATGGGAGCAGCACTGAAGAGTATATATGGCATAGGGTGCATGCCTCTACATAAGAGCGTCAAGGTAGAGGTACCATCTAGTATATATGGGATAATAAAAATTGGCAAAGCTGAGAGACATCCCTAACTATTACTGCCCTGAGACAAAGAAGATGGGAACAGGAAGGGACATCATTGGGGGGTATTGTGTGTGTGTGTGTGTACACAACATATGGTGCACACCTCTACATGAGTTCTCTCACAGCAGATGTACCATCTAGTATGTATGGAATCTCATACATTATTGTGCTTTATGGATCATCATGCATTCATTCGAAATGTAGGATATTAAACTTTCTCCAGTGCATTTTCAACACCCTAACCTTTGTCAGACAGTCCCACCTTTGCATGTGCTGTCCCGCCACGCTTAGTATCTTCAAAAAACATGGTGCCTCAAAAGCAGATCAGAATTATAGGCGGTATAACATAGTGTGCCTAACAGGGAATCTTGTGTGATACATACCGCATCAGCAACAAACATCTTATCTAATAGCCAGAATGCCCAAAGGCAAGAATGCTTGCTTTATAAATGCAGATGTTACAGTCCACATTTAAAAATGACTCCATTAATCACTGCGCCTAAAGCAAAACTTTCCACATTTTAAAAATCCATCACACACACATACAGAGACAATTAATCATACGTTTGTGAATCAGTGTATAGAAAATATTACATAAAGCAAAGGAACCCAAAAGGTGTAAGATGCACATTCCACCCATACTGGTATGCACTTTTTAAGAGTGCATGGTCTGGAGAAGGACAAGCTCAATATTCAGAACATAACACAGTGGTTAGGGTTGACTTTAATAAGAATGTATTTCTACCAAAGCAAACCTTTCTTAGCAACATCAGGATAGAAAGATTGGGAAAAAACATAACTGTCTAACCTGTACCATGCAGCTCTTAGATGGCAGTTCATAGCTCACTGTGCTAGATTACGAATGTAATTTATGAACTGCACAGTAACGGAATCTCTGTGACAAAAACAGTGACCCACTGAGCTGTGCACATAAAATATTGTTCTTTGACATGCACAGGTCCTTTGCACAGTGGCGGCCGGTAAATTTAGGAGGTAGGGGCAGACGGGACACACGCACACATACACAGTCATGAATTCGCATGCGCGCACACAAACATCCATTCACAACACTCATTACCAAACATTCATACACACACACGCACCAAACATTAATTTAAAAAAAACACACACACTTACCTGCAGCTCTGCCTCCGAGGTCCCAGGAGGCTTGGGACTGCTGCCTTCCCTCTTTGGCTGAGTCAGCCAATGAGGGAAGGCAGCAGTCCCAACGTCATCACAGAGTGGGATGGGGTAAGTGACACTGCTGACCCCACCCCACTCTGTGATGCAGTGTCACGGATTGACACTCGACCCTGGGCGCTTCAGGGCTTAAAACTGAAGCGCCCCTGTGCGAGGCAATCAGTGACGCTACCCCTCGTCACTGAGGGGAGGGTCTCAAGGACCTTTACTAAGGTGAGGAGGTTACGCCCACAGAAGCTGTGACTTCCTCAGCCCAGCATAGTTCAGCTCAGGCAGCCAGGAGCCTGCGCATTTAGCGCAATTCTGGCTCCTGGCTGCCTAACCTGAAAATGAACAGTGTGTCAGGCTGACCTTTGTTCAGCCTGACAGACACTGTTCATGAGGGGCAAAAGGTGGGGGGCATGGCCTCTCAGCCCCAATGGACCGGCCGCGACTTCCTTTGCAGCAGGCATATTACAGTCCTGCCAAATACCACGCATCAGGGGTTAGACCAACGCTTTTTTGCACTGATGTCCGCATCATCTCACTAAAATGAGTTAGTCACGCAGACTATAGCTCCTGGGAGAATCACAACACGGCGCTTCATATTATAACAAAAACAGCCACTGCCAGCACCTGCTGCGCTACTGGTTGTCCAGCGCCGCAATTAGGACCTTATAACTGAACATGTTCTGGCTGTTAGGGAGCAGCAGAGTGACCTATTGTGTCAAAACTTCTCTGAAAACACACATACAACTTCCGCCCTGCAGCTAAAATACATTTGCACCAGGCCCGGCCCTCCACCTGGTCATCTGGTGTCACTGCAGAAGATAAACAACAGCCAGGATCCGGCACTTCTGTACCATCACCAGAAAGCCTGCAATGATTATCCAAACCAGTGGCTGAATTTTGATTTGTTTTTCTGTTACCATGCTTGCCACACAAACGGCATTGTGTGACTCTCACAGTGTGCTCTCTATGGTCGTGCTGCTGGCAGGCAGCTGGCACTGGCACAGCGTAGGGGGATTCTTTTGCAGTGCACAGCCCAGATTCTTCCCCTTTGGACAGTTCAGCCTAAAAATAGCAAGCACCTTAGCCCTCACCTGCGCCTGGCCCTTGATCACAGAGGGGTTTCTGTAGACGGTCCAGTGGGCAGTGCCGGGTGCAGTTTAAAGGTGGCACTCCTAACCAGAATTTAGGAGCGCCAAGTGTAACAGGGAGAGACAGTGACTAAGGAGGTCAAAGAGCTGTCTTGTCTGGCAGGCCCTGGGCCTATAGGTAACCTCAGCAATGTCTGCAGCCCGGTCCACCACAGTGGGTTTGAATACGCGCTCTGCAGGCTTCGCCTGGCAGCACCTTCAAGATACCACATGTGAGTCCAACGCACCTGATCACTCGACAAACTTGAGTGCTGCAGTGGGGGCAGTACCAGGCCGGACGAGGGGGGAAGAGGGTTGGGAGGGGCAGGAAGTTAAAGACATAGCTGAAAGGACAAAATATGATTATTCAGTCAGTTTTGATGGTCTTCACCTTCAGGTAACATAAAATAATGGCGCACTGTATGTTTAAAATATAAGATAAATCCAAGTTAAAGTAATTGGTAGGAAATGCATTAGTTTGCATTGCGGAACCTTATTGATTAATTCAGTCACTGCAGATTTCAGAGTGTAACCAGTCAGTAAAGGAATAGATTCCTGGTTGGCAGGGGGGTAAGGAGTGGTGGTTAACGACTTCTGTATTTATAGTGCTACAAGGTTCCAGCCTATGACTTCAAGCACAATGAATATGCAACTCATTATTTTAACACAGTATAAAATGTTTTTCGAAGTGTCTCATTTTGCTGTGGAATGTCACTCATAAGTCACTGCAAAAATGGAAATGTCACACATTAGCAATCTGAATACTTGGCAGCTATATACCTTACACAAGTGAAAACTGCCACTAGACAAAACTCCCATCTCTCTCCAGCCGGTACATTAATTACCAGAGTTAACTTGACACTTTATTTGTTACCCGAAAACTGCTCAATATACAAGGAACTTTGTGGTGCTTTCAAAACAGCTGTGCTGCTACAAAATTGCGAAGGAAAAGTTCCAGTACTGAAGAGAAGAACATTTTGAAGTGCAGGCTCATTTAAAACACTGCCCCTTTTACTGTGCCGGTTTGTCCCCATGTCCAAGGGCAAGGCCAGAGCCTGCAACACACTCCCTCTACACCAGGTCATGAGTCGGGGTACCACGCGGGTGGACGGCGTCCCCCCACTTATTTTACAGGGTGGACGCCGTCCCCCCTGCTCAAAGGCTGGACTTTGTAAGATGGCGACGTTACTTGCCCGCACGGCCGCCCCAAACTTTCTAAGATTTCGTAGACTTACCCGTCCATCTCCCAACTACAGGGCTGGCTGTCAATCTTGTGTAGCGCGCGAATGAGCTACCTATCAAAGTTCTGCTTTGCCCTTTGAACCTTGCCGGGCGCCTACCAGTGGACGCTGTGACCTGCGACCAATCAGTGGCCATAGCAGTCGTCACGGGATTGGCCTGATCCGGAAATTGTCATGTCTCGCCACATGATCTCCCGGACTGCAAGCGCGCAAAAACAAATGGCTTGTGTTGTGCCCTTAAGGCGAGATGTAATGAGTTCTTTTACTATTTCAATAGAGGTGAGCTAAGAAGTATGTGCATACTTTAAAATAGCCGCCATATTTACGAACAACTTCACGTCACTAAAGACATTGGCATATCTTTTTATAAGCGTCTTCTTTTTTCATCGTAGATCAGTAATGACACTAAATTGAAAATGACCCCTTCGTTCAAACACATCGAAAGCGCGGAAGAAAAATAACTAGGAAGCTTCGACACTCAACCAATCTTCATCACAGAGTTACGATTACCAATTCAAAACGGCAACACCAGACGAGGTATTTCCTGTTGCCTTTCTTTTATGTCCATGCTCGGTCGGGAAGGATTGCAGATGTAAAGATAGGCGCGCACAGCTGCATCACGCGTGGGAAGCGACAGCAGCCTGTTCTTTTTTTTATAAACACGGACTCTAGTCATTCTTCGTTACATGACCGCCAACATGGAAGTTTCCCTGCCTCAGAAACGCTATTACCGACAGAGAGCACATTCCAATCCAATGGCCGATCACACGTTTGATTAGTAAGAGAACATTTTTTTAATGACCAACTTTATTGACGACAGTTGGCAAAGTGAGCACATTTTGAATCAACTTTATTGAAAACAAAGTAGCTGGCATTTAAACAAACCTGATTTAAACTTACTGGTAGGGTTGATAAACCATTAAGAATAACCTTTGTTTAATTTTTTTTTTTAAGTGTCTGACTACTACTGTTAATGATGGGCAGGGCCGGACTGGCTACCGGGCGTTTTGGTGTGCTGCCAAGCTGGGGGCTGATTTCGTTGATGGGGACCTGCGTGTGCTGAAAACCATTCGTTTTGCAATGTTTATTTAAAAGCACACGCAGGTCCACATCAACGAAATCAGCCCCCAGCTTGGCAGCACACCAAAACGCCCGGTAGACAGTCCGGCCCTGATGATGGGTATATGTTTTAGATGAAGTAACTTCCAGGATATTAGGTGACAGATTTTTAGGATCTAGGAATGTTTGAGGGCCATACTTTAGAGAGGTTAGTCGGATGTAATAATGAATTCCATTTTTAAAGGCACATAACTGTTACTATTATACTTTGTAGCTTGGTTTTCACTGAGTGGAAAGTGTCACTCTAAGTGTCACACATACACACTGAAACCATGGAAATGTCACACATAAGTAGGGCTCCAGGTTTTATGGTATTTATTTTTTTAACATTTCCGTCTGTATTTATCCATATTTATCTTTTGGCCATTTTATCTGTATTTATCCATATTTATTTTGTGCTTTGCGTATAAATGAAGTTGTCAAACTGTACATTTCCATATTTATTTACCTGATAGACGCGCACTCATACTTTGCTGTCTGTCGTGTTTTAGCTATTTAAGCTGGCAAATATTACATAACAATACATCCACTGTAAATACTAGCATTATACCATAAATGTACAAACTCTGCTTTTGTTCATGGTGCCATGTTTTAGTATGTCTCGCTTACAGCACTTAGTGGCTTGACTAATGTAGTTGTACACCAAACTTCATCCACATTTGGGCTGTTAATTCCTCCATACAGGGACCTTAAGTCACAGGCTTAAGTACTGAGCAGCTTCAATTGTTAACTCTTGCAAATGATAGATCTGCTGCACATGTGATGTCACTTCCTGCCGTGATGTCACTTCCTGCCGTGATGTCACTTCCTGTGACACCACCTAACTTGGAGAGTCCCCCCACTTCTTTTTTTAGGACTTGTGCCCTGCTCTACACATAAAAGAGGAAGCACTACTTTTCGGTGCGGTGTCCTCCAGTCCCTAACCTCACCCCCAGTGACGCGCATCATCTTCTTTTCTGAAGTGCCACCTCCAAAAACAGTGTACAAACTACAGATAACACTTACTTGTTGTTGCTTCTCCCAACAATCAGCACGCATCACCACTAGGAGAGTCAATATCTCACCCTCACACAACCTGCCCCAGCCCGGCGCCCGAGGTCCACCCGACTCACTCAGTCAGAGTGACAAGTGAAGCAAGTCACTCACTCATTGTCCGAGGCTGGGAGTCGGTTCGGTTCCGAACTTGCGTTGGCCTGTAGTAGTGGTCAGTCACTGAGGCATGCACACCACCAAGTGCGTAGTGCGCGATAAATGTCAGCACAGTTTACTGCCACGGGCGGGCTCTGGAGGATAATGTTTGCAGGGCCGTCAGTGGTATCGCTTTCGAGCGCTATGTGATTGACGGCCCTGGGACCCAAACAAGCTAGGTACACATACTGCATCCTCTCAGGTGGTGCTTTCAGTGCGTTTGCACTTACACACACTGGCCAATCAGGCCCAGTCATGCTATGTGCTTTGTTGTCCATTCGCTCAGCGCTGGCTGCCAATGATGATGTAGTGTTGTGGTGATGCTGACACTGCTGAGGCGCCACCCCAGCTTATAAAAATGCGCAGAACGGGCTAATAAACGCCCAAAAAGTTGCAGTCCACAATTTGGGTTTTTCCCGCACAAATGGGAAAAATGTTGCCCATTTGTGCGGGAAATGTCCCAATCTGGCAACAATGTCCCTCTCTGACGAAGGAAACGTGTTGTCGTCACCTGTGAAAAGCGTCACATTTCTCCCTGCCAAGTGCAGCCAGCAGAAGTAGGAGAAATGTGATGGGGTAGAATCAGCGCGGGCTGAGCACTCATAACCTAAACCAGACGAGGTAATATTTATATTTTTTTAAAGACGGACTGATTTCTGGGAACTTAGAAGGCCGACAATTAGGTACACATATAGACAATTAATACATTCATTGATAAATACATAACACAGAAAAGTGGACTATAAATACATATGGAAATTATAGATACAAGAAAGCAGAGAGGATAGGTGTTGTTAAATTGTTTTCTTTTAATGTATTGGGAGAGAGGGGCACAGCACACATCATGGACCATTTTGTAAAGACCGCTTTATTGAAACAGGTGCACAATACAACTTATTCCTGGGCAAACCGCCTTACAAAACGAAGACCTCTCTAAACATCCATTAACTTTCCAATATCCTACCCCCAACCCTACTGCCCCACCAACATACCCACCCCGCAACTATCTTATTGCTAAATAAGTGCATTTCAACATTTTCAACCTAAACTTTCCCCTACAGCCTATGCCTGTAAGTGTTAACCTATAATCAACAAAACTTCTTAACCTTGAACTTCCTGCCTACCCTCCCTTTTCCAGTTTTTTTATCAATGGTAATGCCACTCCAACTTCTGTAACCTCCTGCAAACCTATCAGGCCACGGCTACGTGCCTGTCTCAAGCGACAACTGAACAACAACAATCCCCCCCTTTGTGCACCTGTCCCAACAACAGGGCCAAAGACAAAGGAAACCTCCAGGAAACCTAACATATCCAATAAGCTGGAAATAAGAAGTGGGTGAGCGGGGAAAAATTAACAGCCATGGGCTCCCCGTCACCAGGTCTCCCGAACCTAAAATGGTGCCAGGGAGCCCAAAAACAGCCCTCTATATAGACATTGGGCTATACTGGGCTCCCTGATAGCCTAAGCCCAAAAAGCCAGTCGCAGGACTGCACCTCTTCCCAAAGACTCCGGGGGGGGGGGGCAGACCTCCCTGTGGTCGGCTGCCCCCCAATCCCCATTAGGAAGTGTTCAGAGACTTTGCAGCTAATGAGTAAACCTGCATATTCTATCTTGGCGCGTATTCATTTCCAGATTCTTAATGGACGTCGAAAGATGAGGCGTTTCAGTGCCAATTCTATAACCGAGGGTTTCTAAAAGCTGCCGGTGATGTCTCATTTCCAATAGTGGAGGATTCAGGATAACTGATCACGGACATCTTTCTAAGCTTGAGCTATCCCGACAGGCCATCTTACCAGACCCAGTTCTGCAGGAGAGGGCATCTGGGTACGAGCTAGCAGTATCAGGTCTATTCCATAGATTCCGCCAGAGCTGCAATGCTTGCTTTGTTTCTAGACCAGGCCCTTGTGCGGATCTGCAAAGCTTGCATTGTTTCCAGGACTAGGCCCATGTGTGGATCTGCAATGCTTGCATTGTTTCTAGAACTAGGCTCTTGTGCGGATCAGCAATGCTTTCATTGTTTGTAGGACTAGGCCCTTGTGCGAATCAGCAATGCTTGCATAGCTCGACCGTACAGAGCCCAGGAGGAGCAACCAGTGTCTTGCTGAACACATCACAAGTAGCGGCCATTACGGTTTAATACTGGTTTGTTGGCAAGGTACTAGAGTAATATTTGCCTAGGCTAGTTAATGGAAACATTGCCGGTTATTTTGAGACTGATCTCTGGACCACAGAGAAGTACAGCAGAACTATATTTCCATATTATGCATATGCAAAGAAATCTGTGGGTGGCTTCCGCTTCTGCTACTAGAGCAAACTTGCTCCATCAGTAATGCATGAAAGTAGGTCATTCAACAAAAAGATAGAGGGGGCTTTGTGTATCTTTTATTTCTGGCAAAGAGTGTCCATTGCTGGGTGTTCATTGGTCAATCTAATTTGATGTAAGCATGGCATCATCGCCCGCCACGCTCTGTGTCAAAAGCTGAAAGAAACCCCCCGATCTATACTGAACCAATCACGTGCCTTCCCTCCCACAAGCGGCCTATCCGCCACTCCTTTTTAATTAAAATGCTCAGTGACCAATAAATGTTAACAGCACAACTTTGATCCCCCACGTGATACATCATACACTACCTTTACAGGCCACATGACCGACGCACCCTTCCATCCAAAGCACACCCATGCAACATTGCCTTCAAATGTACTTTTGTCCCTCCTCGGGTATTTGAAGCGCTATATGAATGCAAAAGCAGTACCTCTATAACAGTAGATCTGGAGCAGAGGCCATGCATTTACTTGAACCTTAGATCAATGGTTAAGTGAAGCAGATTAGATTTTTAATTGGTCTATTGTACCATGGCTTCCTGATTTACAGGATAGACGTTCCACCATGCATGCATCTACCAAAGAAAAGAAGTCATTCCCAGACACAACACAACATGGCTCACATACTGCGCTGCAACCACAATTAACCTCCACTAAAATAAATTCTTGCCAGACACAACACAACATGGCCGACATTACGCGGGAACCACAATTACCTCCATGCTCCACATTTCCACTTCTACTTGCACAAATTCTCAAAACCTCCACTCCCACTTCACTGCAACCCAACATTAACACATATTCATGTCCAACACACAAACCCTTCACTATAAAAAGCCAGAGCTATTGGCTTTATCAGTGCTTGTTTCATAAGTGATCCCAACCCCTGCAGGGCCGCACAGACCACTTTCTCACCCTGGTTGTGTTTTTCCAGGACCACCTTGCATCATAAGTTAATATGGCTAAAGGAACTAAAACACAAGTCAGTATATAAACAGGAAGTGTAACTAAGATGGTAAAATGGCTGACAAAGAGGGGCAAAACATGGAGTTGGCATTCCGAAGGAGACAAAGATGGAGAGGCCAGAGGTGATATTGGGGAGGGTGGACTGAAAGTGCAAGAAAGTGTCCCAGGCGGAAAGGGAGAGCAACAGGCGCAAGGCGGGTTAAGAGGCGTGCCTTAGGCAGACAGGAAAGGAGGAGAATAAAGTAAAGGAAAAGGAGAAGCATAAAGTAAAAAAAAACAGAAGATGGCAGACACCATGTCAGTGTACGAGGAAAGAGAGAGAACAAACATCCACTGAACACTTAAGGCTTCAGGGGTGAATTGCTGATCCTCTACATGCTCCAACCCTGGGCCTTAAACACGATTGGAGCAGTGTATGGCTATTCCCACTCACCCCCACCTCCTCGACATAAGAAGCAGTGAATTCTGCACCCCACCGGTGCCTCCTTACATCACAGGATATGCGCCGCAGATGAACCCGCTCTGCACACCCACCTCCCTAGGCATGCGGGGCGAGGGTATTAAGACAACAGTCTCTCTTGGAATATTTCGAACAACACCCACAGAGCAGCCAGGAAGCTTGGGATGAAGGTCAGATTAAATTATAAAGCACTACAAGGCCCAACAATGAAGCATTATCACGTGTCCTCCTGTAGTAGGAGTTAATAAAGGGAAATGAGAAGCATTATTTGAGTAGGATCGGAATGCCATGGATAGTTTGTGGGTGTGAGGACAGTGAAAGAGGCGCACTGTGCTTAGTTCGTGAACACCACTAGTGACGTGGCACGGGTCACATTATCACAGTGGCAGCGCACACTGCACCGACGCAGACCCCCATGAGCCCCCTCACCTGTCCAAATCAGGTCTGAACCTGAGACCAGAGAGCAATCACAGCCAAGTACCAAAGTCAGGCATGTAGCTATCAAGAGTGGAGCAGGTGCAGTGGAACCAGGGGCATGAAGGACCCACTTCAGCTCGATTAATGGCTGTTCTTTAATAATAAACCAGGGGTGTGGGTCCTGTTTCCTTGCTTGAGTTGGGGCCCAGCATCTTCACTATTAATACCCAGGCCCCTGTCAAAGTAGTCATACTAAAAGAACAAGTTACTTACCTTCGGTAACGATATATCTGTACGAAACATTAGTAGTGATAGATTCCTTACCTTAGAATTACCCCCAGGAGTCAGACTGGATCCGGAAACTTATCGTCAGCAGTACCCCTGCGCGTCGGAAGGCGGTGTTGTGCGGCTCCGCGTCAGTCGTTGGCGTCGTGGTCGCCGAGAGGACGTCGCGGCAGCTACTTAGCCGCCGCCCTCGCGCGCTGACGTCAGTTCTGTACACGACTTTCCGCGCCAGGAACGCAGAGCCATGCAAGATACTGACCACTGGTGCCTTGAAACTAGGGCCCTGAAAGGGATAACCTTAACCCTAGAAATCAGTTCGCAGAACGGGGAGGATGGGTGGGGCGGTAAGGAATCTATCACTACTAATGTTTCTTACAGATATATTGTTACCGAAGGTAAGTAACTTGTTCATCTGAAAGAAACACGTAGTGATAGATTTCTTACCTTAGAATAGATACCCCAGCAATACCAACCCCGGTGGTGGGTCTGCGAACCAAGATCACACCAGAAAGTCTCGGAGAACAGAACGGCCAAAGAAGCCATCTCTCCTTGGCTGACCAGGCAGTAATGCTTAGTAAAAGTGTGCAGCAAGGCCCACGTAGCTGCCTGACAGATGTCTTGTAAGGGGACACCACGTCCCAACGCCGTAGTGGCCACCGTCGCCCTGGTGGAATGTGCGCGCAGCCCCAACGGAGGCTCCTTTTTAGCCAGAGAATAGCATGCTTTTATACACAAGACGACCCATCAGGAGATAGTCCGCTTGTGTACGGCCCGACCTTTCTTGGCGCCAACGTAGCCAACCAAGAGTTGGTCATCCACCTGGAACTGTTGTGTGCGGTTCAGGTAAAATGAGAGCGCACGTTTTGGGTCCAGGCGGTGGAGCCTCTCTTCCTCTCTGGAAGGATGCGGAGGTGGAAAGAAGGTGGGCAAAGTGATGGTTTGCCCGATGTGAAAAGCAGTGACAACTTTTGGCAGCAAGGATGGACGGGTTCTGAGCACAACCTTGTCCGGATGGACAGACAGAAAAGGAGGTTTACAAGAAAGAGCCTGGAGCTCACTCACTCTCCTAGCGGAGGTGATGGCAACCAGGAAAGCAGTCTTCAGAGTTAATAGACGTAGAGGACAGTTGTGAAGAGGCTCAAAGGGAGCGCACATTAAGTATGTGAGAACCAGATTCAAGTCCCACTGTGGCATCACAAAAGGAATAGGAGGGAAAAGAGATGAGTAATGCCTTTGAGGAATCTATTTACAACAGGGGACCTGAAAAGAGAGGGCTGATCAGGGAGCCTGAGAAAGGCTGAGCTAGCAGAAAGGTAGCCCTTGATAGTGCCCAGAGCAGAGCCCTGCTGGGCCAAAGAAAGAAGAAACAAAAGGACTTCTGAAAGAGGGGCAGAAAGGGGATCCACAGCCTTTGCTGTGCACCATGCCACAAATTTGTTCCACCTGCAGGCATATACCAACTTAGTGGAGGGACGCCTGGCTGCCAGAATGACATTACAAACCTCAGGAGGCAAGTCAAAAGGAATCAACTGCCGCCGCTCAATCTCCACGCAAGGAGGTGGAGACTGGACAGGTTCGGGTGGAGGACCGTCCCCTGCTGCTGTGACAGAAGATCCTCCCGAAGAGGCAGTCTGATCGGGGGATCGATGCTCATACTGAGTAGCTCGGGATACCAAACTCTTCGAGCCCAGTCTGGAGCCACAAGAATGACTTGGGCCCGGTCGCGCCTGATCTTCTTCAGCACTCTGGGCAGAAGTGGTACAGGCGGAAAGGCGTGCAATAGACCGCAACTCCACTCGCGACAAAAAGCGTCGCCGAGCGAGTGCCGCCTTGGAAATTCCAACGCGCAGAATTGCTGACATTGCGCGTTCTCTTCGGTGGCGAATAGATCTAACCCAGGCTCTCCCCACTGTTGAAAGAGACCTTGCGCCACGTCCGAGTGAAGACGCCATTCGTGATCCATCATGCACCTGCGGCTGAGTTCGTCCGCCCTGGCGGTCAGTGAACCTGCCAGGTGTTGAACCACCAGGGAAATACCCTGATGTTCCAGCCATGTCCAGAGGCGCAGAGCTTCCTGACATAGGGTCCACGACCCCACCCCGCCCGGTTTGTTGCACTACCACATGGCGGTGGTGTTGTCCGTGAACACCTGCACTACTCTCCCCTTGACAGAAGGAAGGAATGCTTTCAGTGCAAGTCGGATCGCCTGAAGCTCCAGAAGGTTGATATGGAGCCTGTACTCCGCCGGAGACCAGAGGCCTCTGATCTCCGCCTCTCCCATGTGGCCGCCCCATCCCAGGAGGGACGCATCAGTTACCACTGTGTGCTCTGGTTGGGGAAGGGAGAGGGATCTGCTATTGACCCAATGCCGGTTTGTGAGCCACCACTGCAACTGTCTTGCAATGCCCTCCGAGATCTGGACGGACTTGGACAGGTCCCCCTGATGCTGTACCCACTGGAACTTCAGGTCCCACTGCAGAGCCCGCATATGCCACCTGGCATGATCGACCAGCAAGATGCAGGAGGCCATGAGGCCCAGCAGCCTCAGGGTCATCCTGACCGAAACCCAGGATAGAGGCTGAAAGATCGGAATCATAGCCTGAATATCCTGGACTCGTCGTTCGGGAGGATAGACCCGGAAGTGCGTCGTATCCAGAACCGCTCCGATGAAGAGGAGCTTAAGAGAGGGAATCAGGTGCGACTTCGGCCCGTTGATGGAGAACCCCAGCGAATGCAGGAGGTCGGCCGTAGTCTGGAGGTGGGAGATGACAGCCTGGGGCGAGCCCGCCTTCAACAGCCAGTCGTCGAGATAGGGGAAGACTGGAACCCCTGATCTGCGCAGATGAGCTGAGACCACCGCCATCACTTTTGTGAACACCCGAGGGGCGCTTGTAAGGCCAAAGGGGAGCACGGTAAACTGAAAGTGCTTGTGGCCTACCGTAAACCGCAGGTAACGCCGGTGGGCCGGCAGGACAGGAATGTGGAAATATGCGTCCTGCAAGTCCAACGCTACCATCCAGTCTCCAGGGTCGAGGGCAGACAAGACCTGAGCCAGAGTCAACATCTTGAACTTCTTCCGGAGGAAGCGGTTGACGTCCCTGAGGTCCAAGATAGGACGCAGGCCCTTGTCCTACTTGGGCACCAGAAAGTAGTGGGACTAACAACCACGTCCTAATTCTGGCGCAGGAACACGCTCGATGGCCCCCTTGGCCAAGAGGGCCACGACTTCCTGTTGGAGAAGTGCAGTGCCAAGTGATCCCCCGACATGTGGTGGTACTGGGGTGGCATGGCTAGAGGGGTAGTCTCGAAGGGGAGGGAGTAGCCCCTTTGAACTATTTGTAAAACCCACCTGTCCGAAGTGATGGTGCGCCAGTGGGGGAGGTGATGGCGAATCCTGCCGCCCACTGGCGTTTGATGGGCCTGAAAGACCGGACTAGGAAGGTTTGGAGGCAGTGGTGGCCGGGGTGGAGGAGGACTGACCCGCCCGGTGGCCCCCTGACCCGCCTCGGCGGGTCCCACATCCACGGCTGCGCTGAGACTGTTGCTGCGCAGGCCTGTGGCTCTGTAGCGAACGTGTCGGGGCGCCCCTTCCGTGGCCACGAAAGGAGCGAAAGGCAGAAGGCGGAGGAGGACGAGAGGCCGAAAGGCCCAAGGACTTGGCCGTAGCCCGTGAGTCCTTAAAACGCTCCAACGCACTATCCGCCTGGTTGCCAAAACGGCGAATGCCATCAAAGGGCATGTCCATGAGAGTGTTCTGGACATGCCCAGAGAAGCCAGTAGTCCTCAGCCAGGCGTGGCGACGGAGCGCCACTGTCGTGGAAAGCGCTCTGCCCAGCGAGTCGGCGGTGTGAAGGCCACATCGGGTTGTGAACTTGGCTGCATCTCTCCCTTCAGCAATAGCCTGGGAGAACACTGTCCGGGCCTCCTCCGGACACTGAGGCAGCACTTGCGCCACCGTATCCCACAGAGAGTCCGAATAACGGCCCAAGAGGCATGCGGTGTTCACAGACCGCAGCCCTGAACTGGCGGAAGAAAAAATCTTCTTCCCAAACTGTTCCAGTCTCTTGGATTCCCTATCCGGGGGTGCGGTAGGGAATGCGTTTTGGGATGTGGATGTCGGGGCGGGAGCCGCAAACAATGAAGGGCGAGGACCCCCAGTCGGGCCCGCGGGGCCCGAAGGCGCGCCAGCGGGGCCCGACGGCCCAAAGAGGCGGGCCATGGCTGACAAATTCCTGCAGCTGGGCCGGAGTCGCCGACGGACCCGGGAAGGGCGGGTAGGCTGACCGCAACTGCGTAGGCTCCGCCTGAGCCACGGGGGGCCACCACCCACACCCTCAGCCACGACGGGCGACGGGAAGTCGGAGAGCGATGGCGCTTCTTCGACTACTTGTGCTTCGCCTTACCTGACCCAGAGTGCGAAGACTTCGACCCCGACGAACGATGGTGATGGCTCCGCGACCGGTCCCTTGACCTCCCACGGGACCGGGACCTCGAGCGGCGCGGAGCCGACTGCCGGACTTCCAGCAACTTTCGGGGCTGCTCCCGCAAAGTCTTCGGCGCCATGGCCCGGCAGTCGGGGCACGACTTGGGGTCGTGGTCGCGCCCCAGGCAGTAGAGACACATGCGGTGCAGGTCCGTCACCGACATCATGCGATGACAGTCCCCGCAAGACTTGAAACCGGGCATCCCTACGGCACCAGGAGTTGAACGACTCGAAAAAAGACAAAAGCCTCGAAAAAACTCAGTCAAAAAGTGACTGCGGGTACCGCTCTCTCCGGATCTGCGCTTGCTGGCACGGAAAAAGAAAGAACTGACGTCAGCGCCCGAGGGCGGCGTCTAAGTAGCTGCTGCGACGTCATCTCGGCGACCACGACGCAAATGACGGACGCGGAGCCGCACGACGCCACCTTCCGACGCGCAGGGGTACTGCTGACGAAAACCCGGATCCAGTCCGACGCCTGGGGGTAATTTTAAGGTAAGGAATCTATCACTACGTGTTTCTTTCAGATCCAACAGTACTCGGTTTACCTACCTTGGAAAAATGGGAAGTTCAATTTTCCTTTTTGAGATTGAAGTAAGGGCGTGAATATCGCAGCGAACTCCCTGCGATATCTTGGCAGGGAAAAGTCGCAAAGGACGCAGTGCTCTGGGTCCCATGATTTCCTTTTACATAATCAGTAAATTTTGGTTGTTTACGTTTACATAATGGGACTGAAGACCACAACCACAATAAGCAGGACCAATGTGCTGGAGGCGTTTTCCACATAAGTATAGATTTGCCGCATATACCACATAATCCATCATCTTCTGCATAACTGGCAGATTTTAACAAAAAAAATTGTTTCTAGATCAGATGGATCATAAATTACTAAAATCACTGAAACACCCATTGCCCCTCAGTGTAAGCCCAAAGGTTGACTGGTCACAGGGCCGAACTGGTGGAAATGAGGTGAAACCTTTGCCAGACAGGGTTCACATGCTGTAAAAATGGCAAAACAGTGAAGTCATACTACCACAAAATGTACTTCACTATGCCATATCATTTGTTTTTTCTTGCCTTATAATTTGGTTGAACTCTGCCACATAATTCTAGTGGCCCCGACCAGAAGGCATTAGGTTGTACAAAAATCCCAAGAGCGAAGCATTAGCTCGAAGACGGAGTTATTGACGAAAGTGATCAAGTTAGAGACCAAAATGGGCTTCAGATCGCAGCTGCTCTGTTGTCACCTCCCTGGAACATCCCTCCTCTTTAGAAGGGCACCAAAGGCGGATCCTTTTAGGTCTAGAGAAGCATACACCATCGATCAGCCCCCCCCCCCCATGAGTCTCTCGAGCACAGACACAGGTTAGAGTTAGTTAAAAGTTTATAGATTGACGAGCCAATGTTTTTAACAAACATCAGGGAGCTGCAAGTGGCAGAGAGGCAGAGATTGGTTGCACGAATGCACTCTGGGCTGTCTGGTCTGTAGAGCCACACATGTGCATATCCCTGCAATGGATAGGAGAGTGATGAACTGGATTTAGTTGCGACAAAGAAACCCTTTTAAAAAAAAGACAAGAATGCTTTACTTCGCGATCCTAGGAGCATTATTTGATTTTTTTCACATATTGCTGCACACTTGTAGAAATTACGTCTACAATTTCAAAGAATCAAGTTTTTGGAAATGGTTATATAAAAATGTAGATGCAGCAGAGTCGTGGATTCTTCTGCTGAAGAAGAGTTCAGTCTTTCAGTCACCATGGACTGACCAAGCCTAAAGCGTTGACCAAAGAGATTGGCACAGTGAGCTCGACATGTTAGAGCCAATGCAGAGAAATAGCCTCTTTAATACAAATAATTCAGGTGCAAACCCCTGAAAAAGAAATAAACCTCATTAAGATTGCCCTAACTTTAAGCAAAATCCAACAGGTGCCTAGATCAGATATGCTCAAAATAAGGATTCAAATTTCAACTATTCTGCAAGCATATGGTGACCTCGTCTAGGTGGTAGCCTCTTTTCCAATTGTTTTTTTTGTAGCATATATTGCGATATAATGCAAAAAACAAAAAAATTGCACCAGCAAGCCAATGCCAGACTTGCTGGCTTTGCCGTTGCTTGTTCTGTGTTGATATGCTTTACGAAAACACCCAAGAAATGTTCAATTTACGGATCTGCTTGAACTTTGCCATGCGTGGTGCATCATTTACAGGTGAATCAACATCCCAAGACCACGCGGTTCTGCCTCTTAGGGACTAACCATGCACTTCCTGATCTTTTTTGGTTTCTCGGAATTTATTCTGGTTGAGCTTGAATTTACAACTGACTGGTTAAGCCACAGACAATGACCAGGCTGTGGGTTTTTTATTTTTTAACAGATTCTCTTATTAGGGTATGCCTTGTCTCTGCGATGTCTCAATTTAGACTTCAGCACTCTTGGACTCTTTGATTTTGTATTTAATCCCAGGCAAGATCCTCGCAAGGAATCCTACCTTGGGAGCTGTCGGTCAGTGCATCGGCTGCAGAACGCAATCACAGGTTTGCATAAGGTCTTATTTTCCAAAAATGTTACCAGGTAGTGTTCAGTTGAGTGTGATGAATTACTGATCACATCTGGGGTTACTCTGGAGCTCCAGAAAGAGTTTGTATTTCTCTTAGTCCCGAGTGCGCATGTGCAGATTGCCTGATGACGCCGGGACCCCGTCACCCAGATATTCACCTGTCCTAGAGGAAGAGCTGGATATCTCTCCTGTTTAGAAGGACAGAAGTAGCCGGAGATTTAAGTTGGTGTAGGTTAGGATCTATAAGCAAACGTTTATTAATTGTGCATTAACATAATGTTACCAGTGACTTGACGGTGCTAATTAACCTATTATTAATGTATTTTATCGTATCTATCCTGGAGGGCGTACGCATTCATGCTTTTATTTTTGCTTTAGGACAGACTACAAACATGAACTGTATGGTTAATATAAAGATTTCACATTTTATCCATCTGGCCTTACTCAATATAAAACAGAAAAGTAGCTCAGTGTTGCTCGACTTTGCAGAAAAGGGAATGGCTTCTTCTGCATAATTGTATGCCCCACTCTGGATGCTACAGTAAGGAGCCCAGGACCAGACAGATCTTGCAAGAAATTGTGTAAATCAGCTGCACTGAGAAGCAGCACCAAAAAAATCTCTTAACAGGTATCACAACCAATAGAGAAGAAATAAAACAAGCATTTGCAATGCAATAGGTCTAGCATTTACGAGAGTTTAAGCTAATGGCATTGTAAATGACAATGCCTTTTATTTATGTTTTAAAAC
This sequence comes from Calotriton arnoldi, assembly GCA_963921515.1. Lineage (NCBI taxonomy): Eukaryota > Metazoa > Chordata > Amphibia > Caudata > Salamandridae > Calotriton > Calotriton arnoldi. The sequence goes on from CAWUFW010006974.1 coordinate 850,135, forward strand.
CCAAAACATAAATAAAAGGCATTGCCATTTACAATGTAGTCTGGAATATTGAGTGTGGAATCTTGAGTTACCAGAATTTGGAAGCCAAAATATCGGCCAATGTGTTGAGGAGGTAAATGTATATATGCATTGGAGATGCGGCGAGCGCAAGGTAAGTGGTTTTATTCATTCATTTTTTATTTTTTTATTTAATATTACTTAACCCGTGGTCTGTCGACTTCAACCACCCCCCGCCCTGCCCCCCACTGGTCTTACCTGTGCCAGCCGCTACTGGACATATTGCTTTGGCAGCGCAGTTGTTGGCATCTGTGCATGCCTACAGTGTACCCGTCCTGGTCAGGGGGAGGAAGGGCCTCACTATGACCCACTGTAGTGTGCTGCCAACACTACTATCCAGAACTGGTCCTTACAGGTTCAAAGCTGGTGTGCAAGTGGCAAGACATTGTGATTTCCCCCATGTATGTTACCATGGTGTAGCTTAGTAGGACCAGTTGTTGTCTGGCTGTTGCACCAATGCCAATACAGTGTTTCGAGTGGCATCTGTTGTACTACTGACGGTATTTCTGGCCATCGTGTGTCACAGGGGCGCAGTTGCGGATATATTTCTGCAGATCCACCATCTTCGCGTGAATCTCATGGGTTACTCTGACCCACAGAGTGCTTGATGGGACTAAAAATTCTCTCGATACCTTAGGACGTGGGGTGTAGCGCGAGAAGTAATACCCTGCAACATCGAGCCAAGACCCCTCGAAGGTGAAATAATACTGTGGAATTTAAAAAAAAAAATTTCAAGAATGTTTTCTGGGGACCTGAAAATTGATCGGGTGCCTCAATCCACTGCAATTACACAAACAAGCAGATTTTTTTTCTATAGTTCCTTTTTAGCAGTATGCCATCTGTATGAGAAGCGCTCCGAGGAAAACCCCCGTTTTGGATGCCGCAGTGTGTGATCTTGCTCCCAGACAGTGACGAGTTTGTGTACTGTGCTTAGTACATTAAAAATGAATAACTAAATAAATAAGTACAGTAGTCCAAAGCGTTTATTAAGAGTCCACTGCTGTCGCTGCCGAATACCGTCCTGCTGACAAATCCCGAGGCTATCGATTCTTGATTCGACCTCATTCATGCCTCATTCTCCCACCCCCTACACTTCCTGTCTTTTTATCTCTCTATTGCAGGTTCATGCCTACTTTCTCCCTTCGAACATCGTTTCCACTATTCCTCATCCTCCCTTTTCCCCTTTCTGCCTTTGGTTGTGGGAGAGGAAGACCGGACTCGGGCACGGGAGGCTGGGAAGAGGAGCAGAGGGCTGGGAAAAGGGCAGTGAAGTTGAGCAGAGAGCTGGGAAGACGAACAGAGGGCAGTGAAGAGGAGCAGAGAGCTGGAAAAACGAACAGAGGGCAGTGAAGAGGGGCAGAGGGCAGTGAAGAGGGGCAGAGGGCAGTGAAGAGGGGCAGAGGGCAGTGAAGAGGGGCAGAGGGCAGTGAAGAGGAGCAGAGGGAGGTGAAGAGGAGCAGAGAGCTGGAAAAACGAACAGAGGGCAGTGAAGAGGGGCAGAGGGCAGTGAAGAGGGGCAGAGGGCAGTGAAGAGGGGCAGAGGGCAGTGAAGAGGGGCAGAGGGCAGTGAAGAGGGGCAGAGGGCAGTGAAGAGGGACAGAGGGCAGTGAAGAGGGGACAGAGGGCAGTGAAGAGGGGACAGAGGGCAGTGAAGAGGGGACAGAGGGCAGTGAAGAGGGGACAGAGGGCAGTGAAGAGGGGACAGAGGGCAGTGAAGAGGGGACAGAGGGCAGTGAAGAGGGGACAGAGGGCAGTGAAGAGGGGACAGAGGGCAGTGAAGTGGGGACAGAGGGCAGTGAAGAGGGGACAGAGGGCAGTGAAGAGGGGACAGAGGGCAGTGAAGAGGGGACAGAGGGCAGTGAAGAGGGGCAGAGGGCAGTGAAGAGGGGCAGAGGGCAGTGAAGAGGGGCAGAGGGCAGTGAAGAGGGGCAGAGAGCTGGAAAAACGAACAGAGGACAGTGAAGAGGGGCAGGGGGCAGTGAAGAGGGGCAGAGGGCAGTGAAGAGGAGCAGAGGGCTGGGAAAAGGGCAGTGAAGAGGAGCAGAGGGCTGGGAAAGGGGCATTGAAGAGGAGCAGAGGGCTGGGAAAAGGGCAGTGAAGCGGAGCAGAGGGCTGGGAAAAGGGCAGTGAAGCGGAGCAGAGGGCTGGGAAAAGGGCAGTGAAGAGGAGCAGAGGGCTGGGAAAAGGGCAGTGAAGAGGAGCAGAGGGCAGTGAAGAGGAGCAGAGGGCAGTGAAGAGGAGCAGAGGGCAGTGAAGAGGAGCAGAGGGCAGTGAAGAGCAGCAGAGAGCTGGGAAAAGGGCAGTGAAGAGGAGCAGAGAGCTGGGAAAAGGGCAGTGAAGAGGGGCAGGGGGCAGTGAAGAGGGGACAGAGGGCTGGGAAAACAAACAGAGGGCAGTGAAGAGGAGCAGAGGGCAGTGAAGAGGAGGAGAGGGCAGTGAAGAGGAGGAGAGGGCAGTGAAGAGGAGGAGAGGGCTGGGAAAATGGCAGTGAAGAGGAGCAGAGGGCTGGGAAAACAAACAGAGGGCAGTGAAGAGGAGCAGAGGGCAGTGAAGAGGAGCAGAGGGCGGTGAAGAGGAGCAGAGGGCTGGGAAAACGAACAGAGGACAGTGAAGAGGAGCAGAGGACAGTGAAGAGGAGCAGAGGGCTGGGAAAACGAACAGAGGACAGTGAAGAGGGGCAGGGGGCAGTGAAGAGGGGCAGAGGGCAGTGAAGAGGAGCAGAGGGCAGTGAAGAGGAGCAGAGGGCAGTGAAGAGGAGCAGAGGGCAGTGAAAAGGGCATTGAAGAGGAGCAGAGGGCTGGGAAAAGGGCAGTGAAGAGGAGCAGAGGGCAGTGAAGAGGAGCAGAGAGCTGGGAAAACGAACAGAGGACAGTGAAGAGGGGCAGGGGGCAGTGAAGAGGGGACAGAGGGCAGTGAAGAGGGGACAGAGAGCTGGGAAAAGGAGCAGTGAGCTGGGAAAAGGGCAGTGAAGAGGAGCAGTGAGCTGGGAAAAGGGCAGTGAAGAGGAGCAGTGAGCTGGGAAGACGAACATAGGGCAGTGAAGAGGAGCGGGGGGGCTGGGAAGAGGAACAGCGGGTTAAGAAGAGGAACAGAGGGCTATCAAAAAGGAAAAAAAACACGGGGATGGTAAGAGGGATTGCGGGTTGTGAAGAGGATCGAGGTCTCTGAGTAGGAGCAGAGGGTTGGGAAGAGACGCCGAGAGCCGTGAACAAGGAGCAGTATTTACTGAAGAGGAACGGAGCTCTTCGAAGACGAGGAGAGAGAGGGCTGTGAAGTATGGCAGAGGCTCTTGGGGCTGTGAAGAGGTGCAAGGAGAAGTCGAGAGCTGTGAAGTGCACAGGATACTGTGAAGAGGAGAGAGGGGGCCGTGGAAAGGTGCCAGTGGCTATAAGCGGAGCCGGCCGTGGCCAGGAGCTGACGGGTGCACGGGGAGGGGCCGGGCGGCTCCCTTACCTTGCTGGCACACGCCCTTGGCCCGCTGGCTGATGGCCTCCTCGCCCCTCTCCTGGGAGGTGGCGCTGGCGGCCTGCAGCCGCAGGGGTAGGTGACGCCGTCGCTGCCACACACCGGGTACCGGCTCTTGCACACGCACACCCCCGGCATCGCGGGGCCCTCCCTGCACGTGCAGATCTTGAGGCACTCTGTGCCGGTCCCGCAAGCCCCCGCTGCCCAGCACGGCTCGCCCTCCCAGGGGGCGCAGAGCTGGCAGCAGCCGCAGGTGTCTAGCCTCCGGCAGAGGTGGGCACAGGGCCGGCTGGCACTGCCTGCAGCCCTGGTGGGGCCCCGGGGAGGAGAGCGCGAGCACCGCGGGCAGGAGCCGGAGGGGCGAGAGCTATGCCCTGGGCTCCCTCCGGGAGTAAGCGCACCTCTCCTCTTCGCAGCGTGTTCAGCCGGAACAGCGAGCGCACCTCCGGCCAGCGAGCGACACGCACCGCAGTCGGCCACCGATGGTAGAAGCAGTGCCACTGCTGAGCAGTGTGCGCCTGAAAGAAAATAGTGCTCACCAACTACATAATGCCGACCGTGTAACACCGCAAGTAAAAGGTCTAGTCGTTATGGGCGGTCACAAAAGGAGACAGGGCGGTAACAAGGAGGGACTAAGAAGCCGCATATTGAATCTGAAGCCAGCGTTTACCAAAGACAATGCCAGCAGCCAATGAAAAGTATGGGCAGAGAGTGGGCGAGGCTTCCACAGCACTTCAACATCATACCCTACTACAGCATGTCTCGCAGCGCATGCGCGCTGCAACGCTAGGCACGACCTAAAAAATGAAACACTCCATGTCCATGGACAAAAATATGAAAAAAATACTTTAAAGACGATGCTACAAAACCTGGAATGCATTTCAAGTAACACTGAAGGCGACTTGACCAATAAAATAATCAAGATGAGAAGCAGAGAAGACTGGTGCCTTGAGCTAGGCAATGAAAATGGCATTGTGAGAAAAAAAAAAAAAAAAGTAAATGTCCATGGAGTACCATGCAATTGGTTACCATGGTTATCCATCATCTTCACATAGTGTCGGTCATGGCTATGGCATCAGAGATGAACAATTCCATGGGAATTGTTTCTAAATAAGAATAGATTGTTGGCAGTGGAGCTATTTGGAACGGCGCAGAGGGGGGCATGTAGGACTTACCTGGTGGAAAAAGCGCTGCAGGCTACAATGAATGGGTCTCGATGTCTGCGGCATCATCCATCCTACGAGGGAGGCCTTTTCTCTGGGTCTCGGGCAGTCTCTTTTTACTGGGCAGCATCCTTGGCGAGTACTGTTGTCTAGCACTAGCATTCCAGGACCTGATACCACTGTACTCAGAATAAATAACCAAGTACTAACCAATGTACTCTTGACTCTCCAAGGGAGGGTAATAAATGTTTATCTCAGTAGATGGTAGCAGGTTTGGCACTTAAAGAACAATAGAGTTCTGTAATCGCACACACCTAAGGCCATGCCCAGTCAGGGTTATCACATTTAAGAAGAACCAGTCTTTATTTACAGTGGACAATGTGGGATAATTAGAATTAGGCAGATTTCAGAAAGCCAGATCCTACACTTTCAGCAGTTAAACTGTGTCCCCATGAAGGCCCTTAGAGTCTGGAAAACCCAAGTGCTAAAAATAATGTTAAAACAATATTCAATTTAGCATTGATGGCACTCGGTGCGAAATTCTACAACCAGTATTCGGTTCTCGAGCAATTGTGTGGATTACGCTAGACTCAGATATTGCTTAGTCAATGGGTTGCTACAAAGCATCATACATAGTTTAGTATGTCCGAGACTCTGTGCCACTTCATCTTACAGCTCTAGTATCAAGTACGAGAGCTCAGGGGGATGGAGCCAGTGCCACAAAACCCGTAGTCAACAACGTAAAACTCAAACAGACCCTCAACCACAAACTTAGAAGTGCCACAAACGTATTGGTTGTCACAAAAGGAACTGATCATCGTCTCTACTTGGTTGGAGACCAGTTAATAGGGACCCCAGAAGATCCAGTGGTAGGTATAGACAGGGCCGTACACAATTCAGGAATTCTAGTCTTAATCAAAACCAGTCTAAATTAAGTGTTCTAAAGAACCACGTCTGCTAGATAATGGCCAAGTACCCACTGCAGGCTCCATGTGGAACATCTTTAGGGGGCAGAGCACACACCAGACCGGAGCACCAGGTGAACCTGGTAGTTCTGACCTGGAACAGGGAAAATAGCACAATTTTTATAGCTAGAGTCTACCAGGATCTTAAATCTCTGCAATGGTTCATCATAGGACTGCGGTTTCATAAATTCCAGCACGAGAGCAGCCAAAGCCAGTGATCGACAATACCAGCTACTAAAGGGGATCCCTTGCACTCCTCCCAGACATAGGAAAAGATTATATTGGCTCCCACAAGGTTGAGCAGGTCAAAGGACAACTCAGGTTCATTAGCAAGCATAACCTTTCATTGCAAGATGTAGCAGTAGGAGTCCTTTTCGGGCTCATAAGTGAGATTCAGGGCCTGTCCACATTCATCAGATTCATTGGATGCCAGCGTTGAAGACAAATCTCTTCCCAGCCCAGGATAATATGCATCTTATTAGGTCCCGACTGACAGCGCATGCGCGGTCCCTTGCAAGAGATTGTTTAAAAGATGGTGCTTGCCCATTGCATAACATTAGTTGGCTTCATTGTCACTCTTATTTGCTGCCTTCCAATTGGCCAGCGCGTGGTGGCTTCACTACCTCTTCTTCCGGCTGGAGCATGGACAAGTACTGATTGTTTCATCTTGATTGCTCTCCTTTCCGCTGGTCCTGCTATGATTGAGATACTACTTTTATTTTTTCTTCACCACTGTCGTCCTTGTTGAACCTCTTGCAGCTATGTTTTACTAGGACACACCCACACTTCAAAGAAGCCATTTTCTCCTTTGAAATGGATGTTTATTGCTTTCAAATGTATTTTCACTAATACATGAACAAGGGTGTGATTGCTTTTCTTATGTGGTAGGTTTTGTTGCCAAATGTTTTTTTCTATTTTTCACACATGGGGGGATGCACTGTTTTGCTAAGATTCACAGGGGTGCTGTGCCGAGAGCTAACAGGCACTGGCAAAACCAATAGGCCGTGTTTGAGACATTGCTCCTGCCATTGCTTTTTAGGTCTCGCCTGAGCCAGCGCATGCGCTGCTCTGCGAGACATTTAGAAAGCGGGTTTTCAAAGTGCTACCACAGATATTTTGGTGGCCTCAAGCTTGCGCGCACGCAAGCGTGCACGCGCGGAGCCGCCATCTGTCTTTCCTCCTGTCACGGGTCATTAAGTGGATCGCGATGCACTTTCACGGCACGTGCAACTTCTGGTTTCCTTTTGCCGTCACGCGCGCCTCGCTTCAATGCCCCTCCCCCACCACAGAGCACGTCTCGCAGCTTTTTTTTTTTTTTTTACTTTGAGCTTATCCCGCTTCTGCAACCCACCCTGCAGTTTAACTGCACGGTGATGCTGCACACGACCCAGCATCTTTAACAATGAAGGTCACACCTTTATGCAAGTGTTAAAATCCGGAGCAACATCAATTACCGAATAAACAATGACAGCTTCCAGTGAGTTATTTTAGGTTAAACTACTCGCCTTTACCTTCTTCCGCAGTCATTCTCTGAACTCTGTAATCTTATCCTTTACACCCCACGAAATGTAAGTGCTAGGATCTGACAGGTGTAAACCCCGAGCTTTATCTCAGTTTATGCTCTCTGTGCTTAAATGTTTCAACCTCAATGAACCTTTCTGTACATAAAACAATCAACATCCCTGTGCTTTTCGTTTGGCAATTTATTTGCACCAGGGCACAAGTTCTAAACAAGCATTGGCATAGCCAATAGGTCTCGCCTTTGGGACCTTATAAGTGTTTAGCCATGCAACAGTTGATGTTGTTGCACCAAGGATATTGTGCTGCATAACTAAATACTTACAAGGTCCCAAAAGCGAGACCTATTGGCTATGCCAATGCTTGTTGTTCATGCGGTCCTGCATGGGTATTAACCACTTTGGCAATGATTGGTAGCCATGTTGTATTGCAGCGTGGGTGCTGTGCAGCACATGCACCATAGCTAAAAATAAGAAAAAGAGTATGATGCATCCAGTGCTAATGCACTTGCATTTTTATTTTTTTTAAGTGCATTAGCCCTGGCTGCATCACAGCACTTTTTACAATTAGTTTTAGCCACACTGAAAAGCATCTGCGCTGCTGTACAGCTTGGCTACAAAATATTGCCAAAGCCAATAGCTCTCATAGGCGAGACCGACTGACTTTGTCAATTCCTGTTTTTAAGACTACTCCAAGTTTCCAAGCCATAAAACATATTTCTATCCCCCCCACTTACGGTTTTTGCAATTCATGCGTTTCAATTTTTTGGTGATTACAATGGAGTGGGAGGTTCTTCAGAATAAGCTCTGGATCCTAACACGCCCCCGGCTGATATTAAAAGACAGGCATGTTTATGTAGAAAGAACATCACAGCCTGTCCCTTCATCAGATCTAAACTTGTGGCTTCAGTACCATTCAGGCACCTTCGACTCTTCCAAGGTTCGACATTTGGCCTTCTTCTATAGCACCGCGGTGCCCTGTTAGGTAAGTGACAGCACTCATGCCAATGTTCTCATAGACTGACAGAGGGCATCTCATCTCACATGCAGGTCTATCAGCAGGGGGGTCTCCAATATCCTGCGCGTGGTATCACCACCGAAGGAAACCGGAATGGGTGCGAGTGTCAGATCCTCCAATAAGGTGTCTCCCACCCGGCGCTGCAGAGCTTCCCAGAAGTCCAGACAAATACAACCGGCTGGGTCTAGAAGGTCAGTATTATCAAACTAGGGCACTGGCAGGACTAAGAAGGGCCTCTTCTGCAGCCAGGCGACTCATGGCTCATCACAAAGGGGAGGTACAGCTGGCCACGGAATGTATATTGGGCTAGTCACAGGCTCGACGTCCTCTGCAGCACGAAGCTAAAACTGGCCAAATCTGGGGACTGAATGACCCAGTCAGCAGAATGAGTCCATCTGTTTGCTTGCCCGGAGTTCTCTTTCTGGCCGTGTCATGAATACACGGTGTCTGAATCCATCCAGGAATAGTACTGAGTGAAGAGTGGTACCCAGCCTTTCTTGATGCTGCTGTGGAGAGGAGAGCCGGACCAGCAGCATGGGCACCAATTCACCAAAATTTCAGGGGCTGCGGAAGGGACCTCACACATCACTTGGCCATCAATCAATCAAAAACACACACACACACACACACACACACAACATACATATAAAAGCATTTTTTATGTACCTAAGCTGTCAGATACGGTCATATTTCTGCTCATTATAATCCATTTTTTATTACACTAATAGTAAATAATAATATTACTCATTATTTGTGTAATAAGACATTTGAGAGAAACCAGGAAAATGGAGCTCCAAATGACGTCCATTAGAACGAGCTGCTACTGAGTTCCAGGCACTGATTTTGCCACCTCTGAGGTCAGGGGCCGCAAAAGCAGTGCCGGGGCTAGCAAGGGGCAGGACAAGGGTCACAGCTGCGACCCCTAAATGACGTCCATGAGCAGCAGCTGTCCATCTGTCTGACCATAAGAAGGGGTGGAGTTCCAGCAAGAGATGTGCTGGATTTCAATTAAAGGAGAGTTTATACGAGAAGAGAATTTTAAAGGACATCAACTGTGGTAATTTTATTGCAAAATTTGCATTTTGATGTCACTTAATCGTGCCCTGCCTGGAAAAAGTGCATCGGTTCACATGCAAACTTTGAAAGATCAATCGGTACAGTAAAGGATGCCGACAGTAGCTGGCTTTGAAGCGTATAGTAATACATACATGAGGTAGTACAGTCGGCAGCACGCTTGGATAACTGGTTATGGATAGCGGAAACTGATAATGTATTTATATAGCCCTTATAACCCCTGACGAGGCACTGAAGTGCTTTTTCGGCGAGTAGCATGCCACCCAAAATTAGTAGTTAGTAGGTTAATACAATTTCTTCTAGTTTTTTTGCCTTGTGGTTTAGTTGTGTTAGGTTTGTGCTCTTGATTTCATGCATGTTTAGTAGAGTTTAGAGTAGGGATAGATTGATAAGAATAGAAAAAGGGGAAGCAGAAGGTTTTTTGTAAGTAGTGGTTGTGTGTTCTTGTTCGTTGGATGGCATGGCTAACAAAGGAGGGGTGAAAGTTTGAGAAGGATGTTTGGGAGTTCATAGTAGTCAGAAAGGTTTGGGATGAGAGAGGGAGGAGAGATGGGAAGGACAGATGGGGATTTTTTTAAGTAGCAAGATATATATATATCCACACAAACAACGCTCTTGTCGAGACCAGGGACCCGTGGAGGGTGGTGCATGCACCGGGAGAGCACCCAGTAATCAAATATCCAAAAGCTTGCTTCGTGTCGCGAAATAATGCACTCTCCGGACCCAATACGATATCACCAGTTCAGGAAGTTTATTATGCTTCTACGCTACGCGTTTCGGCAGTTACATACATACATATATACACACACACACACACACACACACTTGATTAAACTATATAAATACTCATACGTACATTGAAGCAGCAATATTTACATGGTTTGCTGCCACATTTAACTTGTGGTACATTTTTTATGTTTTTTAATAACGTTATTAGCTTATGTACATAAATATACAAGTGCCACTTCTAGTAGTTATTAGTAGCAGGCATAACCCTCTATACATTCACCTATATGTAGATAGAAGCAGCAATTTTGACATGGTCCAATATATACATGTATCTCGGGGTGCAATAAATAGTTTTCCACTTATATAAATGTATCGACTTATAACAGGAGGCATAGTTCAAAGTACAATGACGTGTACTTAATGACAGCTCTTTTCCTCACTGTGACAAGTATAGTTTGCCATGTCGGAGTACACTTTCGCTGTATTTTCTCGAGTTGTGAGTGTATTCGTCATGTGGGGGAAGAACCATCCGTTGCCTTGACTGATATTCTGAAGTGGAGAAGGTGGTCTGTGGATCATGGTCAGTAGAGAATACAGGCCCCTATTAAAACACGTTTTTTTGTTTTTTTTCGTAGTTTTCAAATGATCAGGTATCGGAGCACTTTAGATGAGCGCCAGTTGCGTTACACAAGGACACTTCTTTTTTTTTTTTTTGTTAGGCACGGGGAGATGAAGTGATTTGTCCAGAATCACAGGATGTTGAGCGCCATTGCCGAGACTTGAACCTGGTTCCCCAGATTTGAGATCGACCGCCCTAGCTCTTAGGCCACATCCTCTCACAAACCTTTTAAAACAGTAACCAAGGGAATATTTGCAGGAAAGCTATACCAATTGTGAGGAGCTGAATCTATTTTATATATGTTGATAAGCGAAGCAGTCTTGACTGCTGCTATTGTGGAACCAGACCAATCACGTTAAAGCAGCCCACCAGAGTAGAGAACAAAAAAAACGCACACAATCTGTTTATCCAGTCCTGCAACTAACAATCTCCAACAATAGAGGCATTCTAAAATGGTGCTCTGTTTGATGACGTCAGCTGGATGTTGTGCTCTATTGTGACATCACAAGCGGATGGCCCCTTTAACGCCCAGAAAGCAGTAAAAGGTACATAGATAGCCCTGCAGCACATGATAACATAACATGTGTATTTGTAAAGCGCACGTTCACCCAGAGGTCTCTTGGCGCTGAATAACAGATGTTCATTGTTACCCAACTCAATGGTACTCATTTTATCGACCTCAGATGGATGAAAGGCCGAGTGGACCCGCCGGGATTTGAACCTGTGACCATGAGGTCGAACACAGGCCCCTGCAATGGACGCATTAGTCCACTGAGCCACCAGACCCGGCTAGACATGATAGAGATTTGCAGTCATTACACACGTTCAGATAACACAAGTAAACTTTGTCAATATACAACATACAGTCAAGATCGTAAGGGGAAAGAAACGGCCCTTTTGTTATGGACCGCGATGGCAGAGAAGGACCATTGGGCTACTTCAGACAACCCACTTCTTTTCTGGGAATCCCAAACAATCCTTGATCTGGTACTAAAAGAACCTTCACTATCTCTAAACTCCTCAGAATGAGGGGAAGAGTGAAAGAACAATAAAACGCCCTCTGGTCCTCTACGTAGCACACGTCTACTTCAGGTTTGGTGCAAAGATTTGGGTTCCTAGGTGAAACGACATTTTGCCGAATATTGCTACCCCTATAAGCTGAAAACGCAACCAGATTAAATACCTCTAGGAGCAATTTAAAGCCCTCTCGATGGTGGCATCTTAGTTCGTGGCTTAGTAGTGCAATAATGTATTACTAGTCCTGCTTGAAGACAAATGCGGCCAGTAAATACTGGGAAACTGGCCTCAGCAAAGAATGACCTTGCACAAGCAGTCTGGCATGAAATCAAGCATACGTTCTCATCGCATCAGTCCTATTGCCTTTGTCAGTGCTCGTCTCTAAGAGGCAGAAGTGGGATGGAGGGTAAAACTTGATGAAAAGGGTAATCAAGGTAAGGGCAAGGGTTCCCAGCGCCTAAGGCGATATAACACTTTGCTTCCTTGCAATCAGGATATATCCGACGTTACAAGGGGAATCTTTCTCCACCTTGCTATAGACCCCACAGGGACTAGGCAGCTGCCTAGGAAGCTTCACCATAATGTCGGCCAGGTGGTATATCGTGATTGCCTCTAGACATCCAGTCTTTAAACCAGACTGGGGTACAGGGATTTCATAAAAGGGTAAAGCCAGGAAGCATCCTGCCTGCCTCTCCAGGGGCTGCCGTGGTCCTGGGGGCGGGGCGAGCTCCAGGAAGCTTCAGTGCGTGACTTGGAAAGCCTCTGTTCCGCTTTGGATGTTTGACGTAGCCACAGTTTTTAAATAAAATATACAAAGTTCTTAGAACACACACATTCCAATGCCTGGAATGTTACCAATTCCTGGAATCGGGTAAGCTCACCTGCTCGGCTTTGCACACAATGGTTAAAGCACAAAATAACATCTTCAAACACGCTTTGCTCCGGTCAAGCGCCTGAAGATGTCTCGGGGCGGGGGCTTTGTGTGGGGGGATGGGGGAGGAGGGGGGTAGGAAATCAAGATTCCTCCAAACTCCCCTACGCCCCAAGCACCAAAGATACAGTCCTCACTGTGGCCGTGGTGGACTGGCCCAGCCCCTCATGTTGTGATTTCGGGGTGTCAGGCGCAGAGCCCCGGAACGCTGGCTCCCCTAAGAGATGCCTTCAAGAACTGTTGTACGAAAATCCAAACTAAAGTTCTCAACTGCCATTTCCGCACTGCGATTATTCACAAATGCATAAAGTGCTTACGAGCAACACCACTTAATGGAGGATTCTTGACAGCCTGCAGACGGACAGCCTGCCTCCCTTTCTTTCATTAGATTCCGCCTAATTCCAAAATATAGCACATGTTCTTATAAATTGTGTGGGGGGGGATAGATTAACCAACCACGAAACAATGGTTTACACATGTAGAACGGAAAAAAGAAATCAGATTTTAAAACCTAATTTAGTCAGCCTAGTACAGTAGAACCTATTTTGTCCACTGACGTTTTCACAGCGTTAGTTCTTGGTCATGGTTATTAACACTAGGTATTGAAAGTAGTCATTTATAACAGTCTGAGCCTAGGACAGCAATACCTAAATGACCGTGATATTAGAACATTGAATTGTTGGGCGCTCCATTGAAAACAATGGAGTGCTCCAGGCTTCTAATGGCCGGTAGAAGCCCGGAGCGCCAACATTCCAATGTTTAACAAAGGTCTCACGGAGCCGGGGATTTCAACTCCCTCGAGCTCCATGAGCCCATTGTTTTATAAATTAGAACATTCTGCCCTCTAGGGGCGGAATGTTCTAACAGCCTTAGAGCCCTCCGTAGCGAGCTCTACCGACCATTAAAGGCCCGCTCCCTTGTAAAAGGCTCTCCCTCGCCTCGGGCTTTTAATGGCCGGTAGATCCTACTACAGCGGGCTCTAAGGCTATAGTACAGTATAAACCACAAATGACTAGGATGTGTCCTACAACAACGGCCTGAGGCACTCACCTCACAGGCTGTAGCAGACTGAACGATCAATGAAACAAGTTAGCAAATATTGTTTTAGGACTGGTGTTAGCCAAGACGTTCATTTTACTAACATTATATGTATAATATACTTACTTGTAGGGGCTTTCAGCCACCTCTCTTCATCCACCGGTCTGTTATTGTCTCATTTACATTTTCGTTCCACCCTGTGAAGCGCAAAGCATGGGACAATAGGGCCCGCCAGCGGCAGCTATTGGATAACTTCATGGCGAGTGATAGCATTCTGCCCTGTCACAAGGAGCACATCCACACACAAACCTGTTCACTTAAGTGCCAGGTACTACTATGGCAATGTTTGCTTTTTGAGACCCAAAAATATTTTTGCTTTTGGCCAATTTTTTTTTCCTTAGATGAATGAGGTCCTAGGAGCTTAACCAACAATAACGTTTTACGAATACCTTGACATAACAAACCGAGCATTTTCTAAACCAAAAGGACTGCATCCAATGCCAGACCCATCAGCTTTGACAATGCTTGTTTCTTTGGGGGATAACGTTATTGGCCGTGTCGGCATGGTCCATGTCTGGTTGGGAGCCTCTTGGAGCAGAGTCAACAGGACAAAATGCTCCTCATCTACTCATTCTGTCAGACCCAGTGTGTTTTCTGGTGCCAGGAACTCTCGTTAGGAGTCGCCTGATAAGTGCTCTACATCCTTATGGTGTCAGATGCGCGCTACGGTCTATTGGGTATTTGGGTCTACCCAAACTGATACTTCTTTTAGCCTAGAAAACGACCATCCCCAGGACTAGGCCATGACACTACTATTGGTTGGCCATAGCCGGCAACCTCATCCTGGACAGCAAACACCATGAAATGATGGATCAACTCAGTGCTCTCCGCCTGCTTCCACACTCTACGAATGCTCAGTAGAATCTTAAAATGGCTTCCCATCGGCATGAGGAAAACTGTCACTCAAGCTCTAGCCACCAGCTGGTTGGATTACGGCAACGCACTGTACACAAAAACCACCACCCAACTCATTAGGAGACTCCAGACAATACAGAACTCAGAGGCCAGACTCCTCAATTTGAGAAAACGGACCCACATCTCCCCCCTTTCCCCCACCTCAGGAATCTCCACTGTCTCCCCATCCAGAAAAGATGCCAATTCAAGCTGTTGACACGCCTACAAAGCACTCCATGACCAAGGACCTACATACATCAACCACCACCTGAACTTCCACCGACCCTCCAGAGACCTACGCTCAGCCTCCCTTGCCCTCACACAGACACTGCGCATCCGCTGAAGTCACAGTGGAGGCCATTCCTTCTCCTACCTCACCGCAAAGTCCTGGAATGGCAGTCCCCTCCACATCCGGACAGCACCAGCACCCTCTCTGGCAGAATTCACCTGGCTTTTCAACAGAGCCCAGCAACCTAACGGGTGAATAGCAGCGCTGTACAAATACGGATTGATTGACACAGTAGTTGGGTACAAGCATTTTTTCTTAATCTCAGCAAAAAGACTGCCTACGGGCTCTCTCTTGTAAATGCATGTATTATGTCACAAGTGGGCACTGGCCCTCTACTGACCAAAGGGGTTTAGGAAGGGGAAACAGCGTGTCCCTGGTGACTGCACAGACCCAGGAGGCTTGTGGGAGAGGTGTCCCTGGCCACTGCACAGGCCCTCTACTGATCGGAGGTGGTTTGGGGGGTGAGAAGAAGAGACAGCAGGACGCTGGTCACGGCGCACATACTCGCCGCTTCCCCCACCCCTAATCTCTTGTTTTATTCCTTACAAATAGACGATTAGTTGCATTCCTTGTGTCAAAGGTAGCCTGAACTCGATTTCTTGTCCTCCAATATTTATCATTTATAGTCTTAATAAAATAGAGTCATTTTATGTATTTGTAGGGTAGACACCGGCTCGGGTGGAATCTCCGCCTCTTGCATGACACCCGATGGAGACCACCCCTCCCACCTCGATGGCTCCTATTCTGGAACTGGCCAGTAAAAGCAGACCACGTGCCGGCTCTCCTCAGTGTTCCATAGAGGACTGTGACGTCATGCCCACTCTAGACCAGGAAGAGGGAGCGCGAGGTTATTTTCGTTTGCAGCTGCTGAGCTGCCGGACCTTCTCGATGCCAACATTAGGCAACCGGACAGCCTAGAAACTTGACAATACCAGCACCTGCTCGCTCTTCAGTCTTTTTGGATTATTTTAACCATATACAGCTTTTTTAAGACTCCGGACGCCAAATTAGTAGCATGCTGGCACTATATAGGGAAGAGTTTTGCAAAGAGGCTCCAGCAGGATCGGATCGGTTACAGATTTTCCAGAAAATCAATATGCAAATGCGTTTCATTTAGAGTCCTTTTGTATTTAAATATATATTGTAATCAAATATCCTGAAAATCTGACCATTCTGGATGTTTCTGCAAGAGGAATTTAATTAACAAAAAGTGGAAAACGAATAAAAAAATCTATCTATATATGAATAAACATTCTGTTCCTGAACCAAGAACCCAAGACACACACATATGTGCAATGTCTCGCCCCCTTCAAACAGCCGATGCAGAAAGCACACTTGGCGAGTTCGGGGTATTCAGAAGTAGGACGTAGGTTTTGAAGCAAATCTAGGCTATCTGTAAAGCGCATGTTACAGGTTCTAGAGATGGTTTTGGAAATACACAGCAGCGTAGCCAGTGTGTCATGGGCCCTTGCACAAGGAAGGGAATGGGCTCCCTGGCTACTGTTTGATTGGCAAAACAGAGCAAGAATCAGGGCTCATTGCCCTTAGACCTCCGAGTCACGGTGCACTGCACCTGCTGCACCAATGAAAGCTATGCCCCTGGAAATATAGCGCCAAATGACATATCTTAGATATGAATGTTTACATCTTTAAAACGAACATAATATTGTGTCAGCTTAACAGTTCACACATGTTCAATATTTACATCCTCTTAGGAACTGGTCCCGCAGACAGGAAACATTTGCATAGGTGATAAGCAAGCGCAGGAACTCCAGCTGAGCACGGAGTTATACATTTACAGAACCGGTAGGCTAACCAGGGAACCGCTTCCCGCGCCCTCCCTGCTCACCCCAAACCAAGCGTAATCCCTCCAGAACAGGGTTCAAATACAGCAAATGAAGATTGTTGGTCTAGGCCACAAAAGTGATCGCTCTTGGCGTAATTACCACCACTTAGCCAAGTAGACCAATACCAGGGTCTGGTTGTTATTCGCACAACCCGTGTGACTGCTAACCCTGTAGGAACAAGCACTGGCAAAGATAATAGGTCTCGCCAATGCACGGTCTATTTGTTTTGTCAATGTCTTTCAACCATATTGTACAGCAGGGTGGCTGCTATGCAGCATAGCTGAAGGTTAGAGAGAAAAAAAACACTATGATGTGCCTAGAGCTGGCCATATCATAGCACTTTTTTTCTTTGAGGGAGGCGGAGGGGCAAGCAACACAATGTAGGAGGGGCGGGGCAAGTAACATGGGAGGAGGACAGGAGGGACTAGGCAACAGCAACAAATGTTGGAAGGGGCGGGTTAATCAACAATTATGTGGCAGGCCAGGACAATGGGTAAGCAACTATAAAAAAAAAAATCCTCTGAAAGCGCAATCAGTGGATGGACATGTATTGGACAAGGAAGAAGTACTTGGGCCAAGCTCGAGGGGGAAGGACAAATATACGAAAATTAAGTGAAGCCAGCAAGCGCTAACTGAAGAGAAGTAAGGAAAAGAGATGAAGTCAACCAATGATAAGCAATAGCAGGTTGTAAATCCCTGGTAAACTAACAAAATGTTTTTCAAGCGCTGTCTCAGATGAGAACTAAATAGGATAGTGTGTACCCTGTTGGAGATGCAGGTTTTCAAAGCACTTCCCATTCCTCTTCCCACACGTGTGCCGCACTTCCAGCCGGAAGGATCAACTCCAGAGTGGCAAGCGGTGGAAGAGCTATCGAGAAAAGAGTTATCTTTAAAGCCATGTGTTTTTGTCACAGGAGCCTACAAGGGAAAGGTCCCAGCTACTTACATGACTTTCTCACTCCATACAATCCCAGCGGCCAACTAAGATCGACAGGAGCATACCTGCTCAAGGTCCCCAGGGTAAGGAAAGCTAGGATGGGCGCCCGATCTTTTGGCTACCTAGCGGCCAAGAACTGGAATACACTACCTCTATGGCTACGCGCAGAGAAATCTGAACCTACCTTCCGCAGAGGACTGAAAACCTGGCTGTATAAACATTAGCCCAGCAGTCTTTATGCAGATTTGCTTCTAGCGCGGGGACACACCTGTTGGGGTAGCCAGGCGCTCTACAAATGAACTATTATTATTATTTATTATTAAGGAGCAATGGAATCAAGCATTGGGAGAGTTGACCCTCCCTCCTGGTCCAACTTCTGTTCATGGAGCCAACTAATAGCACCCATCCACGAAGTAAAGAGGGCGCTTGACAGAAGTATTTCTTATTTTTTTTGGTATATTAGAATGCCATAATCGCTCCTTTCGCTTCTGGTAGACTTTATTTCACTCGAGTCCAATTTCAAATAATATTTTATTGTACTGAGCATTTCTATGCTTAACACTAAGGTATACTTACACCAGCTCCAATAACCGGTAAACATTTTAAATATATTGATGTTCCGATATTGTTACAGGAAAACTACCGGCTGCCTGACTGACTTTCTACTTTGTCGGCAGATTCTTCTTTCCAGACTTGATGTAACGCTGTAGACAGGCTAAAACAGCTTCGCCACTAGGTATGGATACCCATATACTTTACCTGGTCATATACCTATATAATATGACCATTATTCCTAACCTCTATCGGGTGTTCTTTTTCTAGGCACACTCCTGGTCTCATGTTTTTCATTCTTTTTGAGCATATGTACTATCTGTGTGCACTGCGAGCACTCGGCGTTTCAGACGTTGTCGGACGCCATTACTTAGCAATTTATCATTTTTTCACTAGAGGTTTTTTTAATTGGAGAGCATGTAAATACGGTTTCTTTCCTTGCTTGCTTTTAAGCGTTTATTTAAGCTCAATAGGAGATCATCTCTTTGCCTCATACGCTGTTTCCTCGGCACGGTTTCACTTTCTGGTTTTAAGAACTAACGTCACTGTTATGATACCTACGTCACGGTTTTGATACCCATCACAAATGAATTAGCATTAGGCATGGTAACGTTGAAGCGAACTACACTTCATGTTGTACAAATGTAATACGAACAAGCATGTTTATCTAGAAGTTGACATCTCCGTTGATACAATGTGTATATCGACCACTCTGATCCATAAGAAAAATGTTATGTTACTTTGTTTTCATATTAGATTTTCCCTTGAAGGGACCTCCGTCCCGAAATGCATTGGGCATATTGTCTGAAACTTTATGCGAAGACTTACGGAACGATATGATTTGCGTTTGTTAAAATCATACATATGATTCTTTGTTTACATTGTATATTGTCATAACATGGTTTCTTCTTGAGAGATAAACAGTTCGGGAAAGATTGAAAGCAACAGTGGTCGATTGTCTAAAAAATTAGTTTGATATATCGTTATATTGTCTATATATTATCCCAGTTGTGCACGCCTTGTCCAAATGACACACAATAGCTTGGGCTAAATTTTTGTCCAGTACAAAAAAAATGCCAGAATTCTTTTCCGTCTGGGTTGTAGTATTTTGAGTACCCCAGAGGCCGACTTAGGGGCACTTCGCCCTAGAGAGTAATTCCTAATTGGAAGCATCTGCATAGGTCCATCCGGATCTATTCCACCATCAAAGCACAGCACCGCTTCTTTTGCTGCACGTTGAAGGATAGTTTCCACTGGTTGTTGGGACCTGATCCACTGTAGACTGTATGGAGTGAGCAGAATAGTATTACATGGTAGCCTTCTATAGGCACCATCACCATGCACTGCTTATTACCTCACATATTACATCACTCATGACATGTTCTATGACATCATTGATAAAATAACTGCAATTTCTGAAATAACATCATTGATGATAACGCTGTGCATGGCAAGAGTGCAAGTTATAGTTATATTAGGGCACGAGTTATAGTCATTTGAGATAACTATACCTGGTGAATTTCAGTGGTTTTGTTAGTTTAAAACTGTATATTTTTACTGACATTTTTCACCCAACTAGAACGCCCCTTAAACCTTTTTTTTAATGAATCTATATACACACAAATATATAAAAAATATATTCAGTGAAAAAAATAAGTTAAAGTTAAGTCTTGTAATATAAACACTAATGTTTAAAAAACGTATACAATTCACCCGTTATAGTTATACTGAGCTAATTGTAACTTGAGCCCCACCATGCCCGATTAGGACCTCACATATTAAATCACTCATGACACGTTATAGGAATCACTGATGACATCACTGACATCACAAATTACAATATTGATGACATCACTGATCACACAGACCTCCACCCCACATTTTTCTTGTATTCATTTTCTATATTTTTTTGCGGAACCACGGTATGCTGAAGCGCCACCCACTGTAACTTAAGATCACACAAGCTTTACTTGTTGATGCTTGCACAGTCTCGGAGTACTACACAAGGGGCCGCTCTGCGACCCACTGGAGTTCCGCGGGACCTGTGGAATGAAAATATATATATCTCCACCTCTGGGGCCCACTACAAGGGTTAGGGTACCCCTACACTGCCACCTTGTTTTTTTTTCTATAAAAACACAGGACACGTGGACCGAGACCTGAAATTCTGGCCACAACATTTCTGTTCATGTAGTAGCCAGCCAATCAGATTGCTCGGTCCCAAGGGATACTATTCCCACATATTAGGGAAACTGTTGTACTTTGTAGGGGTTACATATACAGTTTCAATTCGTTATCAGATTTAAAAAAACATTTCAATACCAAACATACAACTATGAAAACATTTCAATTAAAAAAATATATGTTCAACAAAATAAATAAATGCTAAATAAGTACACTTCCCACCCTACTCCCAAAAAAGAGCACCAACGAAAAATTAACACACATTAGAATAGTAATTAAATAAAACAAATGAAATTAAAACAAATAACATGTGTACTATCAAATGCATGCATCATTGGATTAACAAATCAATTAAAATACAAATTGCCATAATAACAAACAATTTACATAATTATCAATTACATATTTAAGATCAAAATTATTTTCAAATAAAAAACAGTTTATAATATAAATAACTGCTTATCCTATTCCCCTACAAACTCAACATCTTGCTACGAAATTGCAAATTACTAATTAAATGCAAAAACATTTTAAATACACATTAAAAATTACACACTACTCTAAAAATAAAACATGTATAATACTACCAACATCAATACCTAAAAGTAATATAATATCAAATATAAATTAAATTATTGAAAACTATATGGAATACAAGTATATTAAAGTAAACAATATTTTTGACACAATATTGTTGCACCAGAATATTTTAGTTGTTCACCGCTCTCTAACTATTGGATCAGTAACTATCAAGTTCTAATGGCCAAATCTAGAATAATTGTCTCCATTCTGCAGCCTCAGAAATCTTGTTTAACTAAAAGGCTCCAGAGATGTACATCCTCCCAATGAACTCATCCCACCCACGGATGCAAACTCAAGCCCTCTTTGCGCCAAGAGCACATGGGTGGTAATGGAGTGGCTACCAAAGCAGCCTTAGAGAAGACCTTGAATTCTGGAAGCGCAGTCCAGGATGCTCCTACATTGTACTTCTCTGGTTATTTGTAAAGAGTATTTAGGACTCCTAAAGTATAATTAACCTACAGAAAATCAGAAATAAACGAATGAGTGATCGACAACCCTGGTATTCCACATCTTGTGCAAACCATGATATTTCTGTTCTCCCAGATGCCCTGGTCATAGGCAAATGAAGGAATAAGGGGAGGGGGGGGGGGGGGTGTAGAGTGTACCTAGCAACTCAACCCTGTACAACCAAGTTTACCTCCCTCTTCACATGTGGAATAATAGATACGTGGATTAAGGGGAGGATGACTGAAGGTTCACCTGCCCAGTGGCGGTCTCTTCACGAGGGCGGGGGAGCATCGCGCCCCTCCTGCCCGCTGCAAGCCGAGCAAGAAGACATAAAATGGCAATGAAAAGATTTCATTGACATTTTATTTTCCGATATGCGCACTGCAACAGCCAGCGGACCCCGAGCCCAGAGACATGCGGGCGTGTCCTGTGTTGCAGATTGGCAGCAGAGGGCAGAAGCAGTGGCTGGCTGGATGATCCAAAGTGTTAATGCCACTTTGGCCGGCTGTCTTGGGCTAGCCAAAGTGACATGCGCACTTTGACACTCTCCACCCAGCTGTCTAGAGACCAAGCACAGGCCTCCAGGGCCTGAAGAAGCGTCTAGCCAGCCCGCTCCATCCAATCCTGGTGCTGCTTCATGCTAATTAACAGCATGAGAGAAGCATCTGGATTGGTTAGGGGAGCTCAACTTCCACCGCAGATTCAGAGGTGGAACACTGAGGAGGATGTGCAGCCGTGGGTAAGTACCTTTTATTTGATTTATTTAAAACGTTATTCTAGGTTATTTTTTTTTACTGTTCGAGGGAGGGGTTGTTGTATTTTGGGCTTTTGGAGGGAGGGGTGCTTTATTTTGTTTTTTGGGAAGTGGTGGGGCACTTCACTTGCCCCACCACATTCAAAGGGTACTATCCGCCCCTGAACTGCCTGTAGATTGAGAGGACAGAGGGAAAGATGCCATGATGGCTGGCTCCAGTTTTTTTAACTGCCTAGGATGATTTATAACTCTGACAGGTTCAGATTCTTCTAATTGAGCACGACTGCCTCGCCCTGATTTTTAGCACATTCCTGAGCAACTGTCCAGATACTCTCAGCTGGCTACTAGGACAAGGTGTGTTTTTCAGGTCTTGCCTACAAGACAGCTTTCTGCAGGCTGAGGTCTTCTGTGGACAATACTAAAAAACTTACAGTGGGCGTAAGGCCCACCCATTGCTTACCAACTGGTTGACTTTCTTGTTCCTCATTTGCTTGCTTCTTATTTGAGGGGTTATTTATTTTAGAATTTATAGAGCGCCTGGTTACTCCGACGGAGTGTCCCCGCGCTAAGCAGTAGCCACATATCAGGGTCAGAAATAAAGTCAGAGGCAGGAGGGCCCTACTCCTTCTCCTACCAACTCGGTCTAAAGAGCCAGGTCGTCAGGTTTTTACGGAACCTTGCCTCCGAAGGTTCAAGTCTCAGGTTGAGTGGCATGGAGTTCCACAGCTTGGCTGCACGGAGACCAAAGGAGCATCCCCCCAGTCGCACCCGACGCACTCTAGGAATCACTGCCAGAGCTGCTTCCCCCGATCCAAGTACTCTGGAAGGGGTATAAGCATTAGTCAGTGGAAAAAGGTAGCTAGGACCCCTCCGATTCAGTATCCTGTGCGTATCGGAGGGGTCCTAGCTACCTTCCTGCCTCTTCTTGCATTTGTTCCTCCCTGGAGAATAGCCTCTTTAGGAGGGGTGTGTGGAATTCTCATAATTTGCTTTTGCGTAATTACACAAGATTTGGGAAAAGTTACACAAAATGACACGCAATTGAGTGAAATGCAAATCTGTCATTCAGCACTATATATTAGCACCAAGTGCACCCTTCTGTCAATTTGACGCAAAAATGCATTTTGCAGTAAAAAAAAAAAAAAAAAGTGGTGAGCAAAAACTGTTAAGGTTCTGGAACTGTGCATTATTGCCACATGTTCACTGTAAAATTGTGCAATGAATGACACACAATTATGGCATAATGGCGTTATTTGGTGAGTTTTGATCAACGAGTGTAATGCAAAATTCCCAAAATTAAGGGGACATAATTTAAATTTAACCTGGGCTTCCTTTTAACATTCTTTTGGTTGTCCGACTTGTACTGGTCCACTGCTCCCAATCCGTGAACTTAATTTCTTCTTTCACGACTTCATGAGAGTGCATATATTTTCTAGCTCTCTCTCTCTCTCTCTGTTGCGCTACTTCCTCCCAAACAGCACCGACTATACCTGCTCCATATTGCACCCTCATCCCTCTCCCTGAACTCTTCAATTGCTCCCCCCTCCCCGGCATTGTTTTTTAGGTCCTGCCTGGGCCCAGTGTCAAGCACCTCTTTTGCACCCCATCTACACCTTTGTTACTTCCCAAACCACTGGTGGTCCTTTTTTTTTTTTACAGCTTACTTTTATTTATTTTAGGGACCAGCACCTCTCTTTTGCTGGCAGGTCACTTCTCAATGCTCAAAACACTTTTGTGGTACTGCAGTTCATATTTTTTTTATTTACCAATTCAAATCGTGTCCACCATCTTGGATCGGTTAAAAAAGTGCAGACATCACTCCCTAGGTGCTCATGCATGCAAGCACATTGGTCATCAGCATGCATGCAGCTAAGGAATAGATTTTTGCCAACCAAGGGCGGAAATGATGAATAGCAGCAGGTATCCACAGCACTACATGGGTTACTGACTACCTACACCCTAGAGCTCTGTGCAGTTAGACCCCTGGCTATTGCCAGCCAGGCCTCACACCGTGCCCTATTTCAATTGGGTGGAAGGGTGGCCAATCAGATTGCTGAAACAATCGCACTGCCATTGGTGACCCATTCAACAAATCAAAAACAGGGCTTTGTGTTAGGCCCATTCTGAGGGCTACTGGCACTCAAACAGAACCTCTGTGGGAAATCTGCACTTCTCTCTGGACCTCATTCTGTAGCACGCCGTCCGAAAACCGCAGTTTTTGTCCTGCTCAGACACACGCTGTCCTTCTCTATAGCCTGCGGGCAGAGAGGAGTTTGGCTGTTTTCAGAACTAGATTACACTCTGCAGGTGGAATGAATACGGGCAGATTTCACAGTTCTTTCCCCTTCATTTTTAGCAACATTGTTGGCTTTCATTTAAAAACTGACACCACCCACCAGACCAGTAATATAAATTATTTTAGTAAACCCACCATAAAAACGACTCCGTTTTTCTCGTCCTTCATCCCACCTCTCTACTGGTTCCTCATTTGCATTCCTCCTCACCCCCCCCCCAGCGCTTCCAGACAGCCTTGGAGCGCACGGCGAGTGACCGCTATAAGTGACATCTGTCTGCTCTTCCAAGCAGACTCGAAACGGCTCCTCCAAGCCGTCTCTAGGACTCAAACCCACCACAGACACGAAAGTGCTTGGCGCTTTACGGACCGAAACATTAATGTATTTAGATTTAGACACACACACACACACACACACACACACACACACACACACACACACACACACACACACACACACACACACACACACACACACACACACACACACACACACACACACACACACACACACACACACACACACACACACACACACACACACACACACACACACACACACACACACACACACACACACACACACACACACACACACACACACACACACACACCACCCCATCTTTGGCTTTGAATATTAAGTGCAGCTCAGTACGAAAGAGAAAAGGTATTACCCCAAGCAGGCTCACACAACGACCCCGCAACAATTTGTTCTCGATCCCCTGTAGGCTATTTCCAGGAAGTGTATTTTAAGCACTGGTCACAGTATATTTTAAACTGGTCGCTCAAAGGTTCATCACGGAGCATTGTCAGGAATGAGGGAGAGAGGCTTCACGGCAGGTGTCAGGCAAAGAGCCCTGTCCATTCATTCATCCATGCACTTGCTCTCCAGTCCATTCACTCACCCATTCATTCATGCAATCACTCGCTCACCCAATTCATGCAGTCACTTACTGCTAAGTGCACATCCCATCTGTAGCCAGTCGCCAAATAGCGCTGGACAAGGGGTGGAGGGGAAGGGTGGTGCTAGTGCGGGACAAGGGGCGGGGCTCGGTATTAACTGACATGAACAATGTGGGTGGGCTTTCTAAAAGGGACATGGCCACAACAGCTCAACTATGCAGCCTTTCCAAGAGGCGAGGCCTCTGTAATCAAGGCACTAGCTTAACACTTTTCGCATGTAACCCAAAATCTCGTGCTTCAAGCAGGTACCAACCTAGCGCTTCAGTGGCTTTCTGGTATTGCATCATACCATGGAGGGGACCAGCAAGAACTGCTGCGAAGTACGAGTCAGGACAGAACCGAACCTTAGAATTCCACGAGGATGCCACACGGACGCACTGGCTTTGCCAGTGCTTGTTAGCAGTATCAGATGAATGAGTAACACTAAAGATTGTTGAGGCAATAATAATGGAGAAGGTTTCCATTCTGAAGGCATTGCATTGACATTGCAGAGGCCTGTGGTCTTCCCTTCACACTCCCCACTCAGTCTCGCTGTGAAACACTTTTTCCCTCCCACATATTTCTGAAGTCCTCCCTCGCCATATTTCAGACCTAATTAAATGTCCGCATTCACTCTCTCCTTCTACATTACTTCCTTGCATTTCCATCACTCCACCACCCCCACATACAAATAAATACAAGGCGCCCTCCTCTAAGCACTGCATTCTCTTTCATTTTCGCCCTCTATTTCAAAGGTTTTGTACCTCCTTCACTTACTTTACTATGTAATCACAATTTCCATTGGCGCGTCACCGTTGTTGTGGGAGCTCTGTAGAGGGTCCAAGCATTGGATGGGCGTGAATCCTGAACCCCGTTAGGCTACAGCGGCAGGTGCTGTAAGACCCTCGCACTGCCTTCAGTCTCAGCTCCAGAGCCCTCAGTCGTGTATACGAACGAGGAAGAATCCCTGCGCGCACCGCTGGTTCAACGTCAGGTGTGATCTCAGCTACACGTGCTTGGATGAAGGGATCTCCTTCCTCTCTTCTGAAAAGTAGGCCACATTTCTGGAAAGCGATATTTGCCAAGGACGGATAAAGGGCCGCTTCTAATGCATGTCCTACATTTTCTGTGAAATTGGAAGATGATGCTGCGTTACCTAGCAACCGAATGCCACGAGTGACACTAGGGCAATCCTGGCTTCTCAGCCAACATCGCGTCGTATTATGTGTCCGGCGGCTTTACTTTTCCCGGTAAAAGTCCCAGCAGGCAAAGGGCTGTGGTACAAGGCCATGAGTCACTGCGGGTGTTGCACCTGACATGTGGCCACTTGGCGGCTGAAATAATGTCTGGCAAAGCTGGAAGCTCTGGAGTTTATTCCTCCTACCCTACTTGAGCAGCGTGCAGTACCATCCCGATATTAACAGGGTTGGAAGACTTCAGAACAAACGAAAGTCACAGGTCTTTCAAGAAGACACTATATAAATTGAGGTCCGCTGGAAAGAAACACATCAAGGCAAGAGCAGTTTATGTAGTAGGATGTCCGAATTATGTGGCAAGGAACACACATTATGGGGTACATTAATACAGGGCCTTATCACAGCGCAAACTCCTATTACACAGGGATCAGAGGGGCTGCCGTGTTCATCACACTTAGTAAGACCAGCCTGCACCTTTCGTTAAATTTGGGCAAGTACAACCTGCCGGAAAAGGATCCGTAAAGAAACTGGACATGCTGTTTAGGTGTGGCAAGCGCCCACATCTGTATGTTGTGCCCCATTTTCAAGCAAACCTCTGGACAGAGGATCGTTATCGCATCCGACAAATTCCTAATGCCTCCTCAATTACCCATCCTACCCTGGGGCGTTCATGAACGGGCCCAGACACGCGAAGTGAAAGCAGCGCTCTGCGCACTGTCCAGTGGTTGTCTCATTTTAACACACACACCCCCCATGTACTCGGTGCGACCTTCGCCTCTCAAACACCAGTGAACGCAACCAGGGGGCTTGAGGTAAGTAAGAGCTCCCTTGCGTCCAGGGCAGACTCTGCTATTGTTGCTACCTCAGGCCATGCTTGTGGGAACCCGTTTCCAGTCCGCCTAATGCATTATGGGAGTTGTAGTCACAGGCTGCTTCTACTGCACACGGAGGCCCTGGTTCGAACAATAGCCTGCCAGGTGCGCCCCAAATTACAGCGCCAACTGAGCCTTTTGCACCTGCGGAGGCACTCAGTACCACTAACCCCGGCTGACAACTGGAACAGCTCACGGAGGCAAGGAGAGCGCAAGGGTCGCGTTATGGTAGGGTGCCCAGACGTCCGGACTTCGATGGACAGCCCCCGTGTCCCGGTACTTCTAACAGAACGAGATACACGTCCCGGTTTTGAGGGACATTCAGGTGGGCATGTACATCCGTAATAAGAGCCTGGGCATGTTTTCAGCTCCATCAGACCCTCTTATATGTAGCTGAGATGCAGGAAGGCGTCCCGCGGTCTGCACCGCGGCTGCCTTCTCTCACCTTCTATCGGTCAGCTTGGCACGTCCTAGCCTATCAAACCACTGTGACCCCTATACATGGGGGAAAACAACATATGGTGTGCAGCAGAACCATGCATGTTGGTGAACGCCAATTCACCAACATGCATGGGGTGATGGAAGTGACATCACATACCATTTGACCTTTACCTTCACTCACACACATATGCTTACATATACATTCACACACTCGCTCACATAATAAAACTGTCACCGGCAAGCTCGCACACAACATACATTTAAAAGCATTTTGTACATACCTCCGCTGCAAGGTAGGTAGCATATGCAAGCTAATTGTTCTCAATTCATTATTATACGAATAGTGAATAATGTATCATTATTCACGATTAGTGTAATATACAATTGACAGAAAACAAGGAAAGTGGAGGCCGAACCAGCGCCCATAAGGACGAACTGTCGCCTGTGTTCCTGGCACTTATTTCACCACCTCTGAGACCAGGGGTCACAAAGGCATTGCCAGGGGGTCACAGCTGCGACCCCTAAATGACGCCCATGATCAGCAGTGAGTCTCACCTGCTCAGCATTTTTACATTGCCCTGGATCAGAACCCTAAACCTTTCTTTGCTCAACAAACTATGTTGTATGTCTTTATCAAAACATGCACATTTAAGGGGGAGGGTGGGGGAGGCACAAAATATGCTTATTTGTGCGGGATTACCACGAACACAACCATATTTTTATTTGTAAACAAGGCATATTGTTAGAATTAAAAGTGAAGTTTAGGTATCCAAGTCTCTGAAACTGTATGTTAGTACGGTCCTATGTCGATGAGTTCTATTAGTATGTATGCTTTCAATGCCATGTTATAGTCTTACTTCTATGTATATAGTCTGTCCCGTTTTTGGTTAAAAAATATATATATTTGATCACCCTACGTTCCGGGTGTTGAACAGATTAAGCAGAGGGCACCCTAAGAGTTACTCGCGCATCATTAAAATCACCTCTGCGGTTCCAAAACACAAGCACTCACCTGCGCCTTCCCGGACACTGACAGCAGGGCGTGACTGGAGAACCGGGTCCGAGACGTGGACGGGGAGCCTGGGAGACTGCCCCCTGCAGACGCCACTCCAGGAGATCCGGGCAGGCTGCCCGGGGGTGTCCATGGCGTGCTGGGCATGGAGCCCACAGGGGTAGAGGGTGAGCCAGGCAGATTCCTCCAGGGGGCGCTTGGGGATCCGAGCATGGTGCCCCCGGGTGTGCAGGGAGAGCCAGGCAGGGTGCCCCCGGGGGTGCAGGGAGAGCCTCCGGGAGTTAAGGGTAATGATGTTGGTACCTTGTCCCCAGGTGTGCCCGGTGAGCCAGGCAGGTCGCTGCCCCCGGCCTCCTCCGGGAGCCCTGCGCACCGGGACAGGCGCTCCACCTGCTCCGCCAGGCGCTGCACCTGTGCGCGTAGGCTGCGGTTCTCCTGCTGCAGGTCGGAGACGGTGCGCGGCAGAGGCCCGGCCAGGCGCAGCACGTCCTCCAGCTGCCGCTCCACCCCGTGCTTGAACACCTGAATGTCCACATGGATCTCACGCACGGCCCCGCGCAGGGTCTCCTCGTAGCGGCCCAGCGCCTCGCACACCGTCTGCGCGTCCTGGCTGCTTAGGTCCGCGATTTCACTGCTGGAGGGAACCGCGGACTCCATCGGGCCAGAGTCCATAACCAGCGCAGGTTAGTGTCCAGAACCTGAGCAGGGAGCAGGCAGGGTCTGAAACCAGCGCAGGCAGGGGTGATTAGCCTTTAGACCCCACTAGGTTTATCTCATGTTCCTTGATGCGCACAGGTTATGACTGCGCCCAGAGCCCGCGCAAGATGGTGGTTATCGTCCAAACCACGTGCAGGTGAGGATCGGCGTCCCAAACTCGCGCAGGAGTGGCCACTACTCCAAACTGCGTGGCAGAAGATGTATAAAGGCCGACTATCGTGAATAAGAGGACGTGAGCGTCCAGAATGCGCGCAGAAACAGGATGGGGGTTCGGGATACTAGAGTTCAAACAGTCGCAGTTAATTTGAGAGTCCCCAATCCGCGTTAGAAATTGTAGTGTCCAAATCAGGCCACCTGACGTGCGTGACCCGAGGAAGTGGATGCTGAAAGGAACCAGTGCCGCAGGTGCAAAGCTCGCTCAAAAACCAGGATCAGCTGTGCAGACAAGTGTTTAAAGGCAGGCGTAAACCGCGCAAAAAAGGCGTAAAGAAGAGTAAACTTCAGATTCTTTTCCTCTCTTTGACTCTTTTCCTCCTCAGTGAGTGAGCCGTGAGTTGTGGTAGCGCGTGCACCCTAAACCTCAGCATTCAGTCATTTAATGCACTATGCACCGGCAGCTGATGTACCCCGAACACTTAGTCCACTCCGCTCCGGACGCGCTGTTCCTAGGTGCATGCACCCTGAGCCCCCGCAGTGAGTGCACGCCGACCCCCAGTCCGCAGTGAGCCGCTTCACTGAAGCCTGTGCGCTGCGAGCCTCCGCGTCTGTGAGCGCGGCCTCGGAGCCTGTAGTCCAGGGACCCTCGGGCACGGCCCCGGCTCGATGCTCTCTGCCGGCCCCCACAGTGCACGCTCCTGCAGCAGGAGCTGAGCACGGCTGGTCCTGCCTGGGCTTTAAACCAAGCCCGCCGATCGATCCCTTTAAACACGAGGAGGCTTCAGACGGGCCGGCGGGGTCGGAGCAGCAGGTCCGGCTCCCCCTTGAGCACGGGGATTGAAGAGCCGGGCACTGGGGGCGGGACATACCACGCGGAGAGCAGGGGGAGGCAGGGACTTTCTGACAGAAAGAGCGCTCCTGTCTGTTGCTTCTCGGAGGTTGTGGGTCGCGCACGATTTTGTGTGTGTGTGTTTTACTCACGCCCCACTACAGTTGAAAACTCTATTTAGGTTACACACTGTAGAGGTGTAGGGCACACACACACACACTACTACCCTCGTGTTACACAAACATTCCCACTTAAAGTTACACCTCACATCACGGTCCGTGTCTGAGGCTGTGGCGCCACAATGTGTGAAGCGATGGGCCTGGCCTAAGCCGTGGACATGCCCGTTAGCTCCCACTGTCCAAAGATACGGCTCCCATGTTTTACCTAACACTGTCGGGCTCGCACACTTTCAGATTGCTTTACTCGCTGAGGGTGTGGATGACGCACCGTTTGAAGCGGTGCCCGGGTGTCCCCGACCCCTCCCCTCTCAGCCTGTGGCTCTGCTGCTGTCTGTCTCACGCAGAGGCAGTACATCTCTTATCACTGTCAATGACACGTACATGCTCAGAATGCAGCTCGCACACACTGAAGCTATGGGTCTCCCTCTACCAGAGTTTGTGGGTCACACGCCATCAGATTGGGGGTCGCATTGTCACAGTCTGTGGGTCACACAGCATCAGAGTCTGTGGGTCACACAGCATCAGAGTCTGTGGGTCACACAGCATCAGAGTCTGTGGGTCACACAGCATCAGAGTCTGTGGGTCACACAGCATCAGAGTCTGTGGGTCACACAGCATCAGAGACTGTGGCTCACACAGTATCAGAGACTGTGAGTCACACTGTATCAGAGTCTGTGGATCACACAGTATCAGAGAGTGTGGCTCACACAGTATCAGAGACTGTGGGTCACACTGTATCAGAGCCTGTGGGTCACAC
Organism: Calotriton arnoldi; assembly: GCA_963921515.1. Classification (NCBI taxonomy): domain Eukaryota; kingdom Metazoa; phylum Chordata; class Amphibia; order Caudata; family Salamandridae; genus Calotriton; species Calotriton arnoldi. The sequence continues at coordinate 881,668 of CAWUFW010006974.1, forward strand.
AGTATCAGAGCCTGTGTGTCACACAGTATCAGAGCCTGTGGGTCACACTGTATCAGAGCCTGTGGGTCACACAGTATCAGAGCCTGTGGGTCACACAGTATCAGAGCCTGTGGGTCACACAGTATCAGAGTCTATGGGCCACTAGAGACTGTGGGTCACACAGTATCAGAGACTGTGGGTCACACTGTATCAGAGTCTGTGAGTCACACACCATCAGATTGTGGGTCGCACTGTCAGAGTCTGTGGGTCACGCACTGCCAGAGTCTGTGGGTCACGCACTGCCAGAGTCTGTGGGTCACGCACTGCCAGAGTCTGTGGGTCACACAGTATCAGAGTCTGTGGGTCACACAGTATCAGGGTATGTGGGTCACACAGTATCAGGGTCTTTGGGTTACACAGTATCAGAGTCTGTGGGTCACACAGTATCAGAGACTGTGGGTCACACAGAATCAGAGACTGTGGGTCACACAGTATCAGAGACTGTGGGTCTCACAGTATCAGAGACTGTGGGTCTCACAGTATCAGAGACTGTGGGTCTCACAGTATCAGAGACTGTGGGTCACACAGTATCAGAGTCTGTGGGTCACAGTATCAGTCTGTGGGTCACACAGTATCAGAGACTGTGGGTCACACAGTATCAGGGTCTGTGGGCCACACTGTATCAGAGTCTGTGGGTCACACTGTATCAGAGTCTGTGGGTCACACTGTATCAGAGTCTGTGGGTCACACTGTATCAGTCACAGTATCAGGGTCTGTGGGCCACACACCATCAGATTGTGGGTCGCACTGCCAGAGTCTGTGGGTCACGCACTGCCAGAGTCTGTGGGTCACACAGTATCAGAGTCTGTGGGTCACAGTATCAGAGTCTGTGGGTCACACAGTATCAGGGTATGTGGGTCACACAGTATCAGGGTCTGTGGGTCATACACTATCAGAAACCTCAGGTCACACACTACCAGACTGAAATACACACTATCTGAATCTGTGGGTCACACTATCTGACTCAGTGTATCACACACTAGCTGAGACTGCCGATCGCATACTATCTGAATCTGTCGTCACACTGTCTGTGGCTATGCACATTCCGAGACTTTAGGTCGTACACTATCAGAGACTGTGGCTCACACTATCTGAGACATTGGGTTACACACAGGGCACAAGTCCTAAAAAAAGAAGTGGGGGGACTAACCAAGTTAGGTAGTATGCAATTGAAAGCATGACACGTGCCATCACAGCGCATGATGTCACAACGCGTGACATTGAACGTGACACCACAGGAAATGACCTAACAAGAAGTGACAGCAGATATTAAGACCTCACACATATGATTATCAGGTATATTATGAGTACATTTAAGCTCATTATAAGCTTTAATAAATGAGATTTGGCGTCGGTGTTGTGCTAAAAAAGTGGCGCAATCCTGACACAAAATCTGGGCCTCAACTAATACATTTATTTTAGTTGAACCCTGCCACAAAGATATTGGCAACAAGGAGAAGCATGTCAGTAGATCTGTTCTGATTAATTGGTTGCAAAGTCTGCATTTTAAAATATTTGATTGAATTAAGGCATCTGCTGTAGAGGTGCTCTGTAAATCTAAGGGAATAATAATAATGGTGAGATAACTCTGGAGGTTAACGCATTTGTGGGAGAGATCTGTGTTTTGTGAAGTCCCCGATTTGAAGCAAAGTAGTATAGAAGGTTAATGTGTCTCCTGCTAAGCACATCATGTAACATGCAGATGACAGATATTTATTTCATGTATCTAGGTACGTGGATTACTGCTTTTAACAGAGATCCTTTTGTTACCTGCAGTTCACAAATTGTAATCCTTCTACTGTAGCACAGTGAAATATGGACATGTGACTTCTACATCTTATAAACCTGTCTCATGTCACACATCTTGTACATTGATTTACACACTTACATGATTTATTGTCAATGTATAATGTGTATGTTTTGTAAAGAGCTCAGACACCCTGCATTGGGCTGCGTAGCGCTATAAAAGAAATAAAACAGTGCTATTGAAATTGTTATTTGTGTAAATACTGGGATAGACCAACACATCTGACATTCTTACAGTGCATGCGCTTATATACAGGGACAAAGTCAAAAGCATGCCTCTCTTAAATACCTGTGAAGAGATAACAAGCTGTGTGCCTTTGTGTCCCCTCCATTGCGTTTACTTTTAAGTGTGAGGTTGCAGGCGGCCTCCAGTCAGCATATTCAAACAAAAGGAGGCCTGATGCCCCCCTAATTTCGGCATTTATCTTCGGCCCAGCTGGAGGTGAAAAAAAGCCCCCTCAGCGCCTGCACGTTGCTTCTGGAAATGGAAAGCAGACAACATACAGGCGCTGCTGAACGTGTCCCGGTGTCTGAAAATTACACCGGGACAAGTTCAACATACTTCTGTGGGGCTCAACTTCTTGTCAGGGTGGACGGTGTCCACCCCCTGAAAATAGAGGGTGGACGCCGTGTGCCTGCGTGTACCCCTCGACTTGTGCCCAGGTTACACGCATTTCAAGACTGTTGGTCATAAACAATCAGAAACTTTAAGTCACACACTACCAGACAGAGACTGGGTGTCACACACTATCAGACAGAGACTGTGTCACACACTATCTGAGACTGTGGGTTACACACATTTCAAGACTGTGGGTCACACACAATTGTTGTATTTCCTCTTAGGGTGTCCATAACGGGCTTTCCAATATCCTGTCCTTATATAGGCACAATTCGCCCTGCCCTTATATAGGCATAGAATCCCAGGCCTTATTTAGGCATTAAACCGTGCACTCCAAATACAGGCATGGTCTCTGACATCCGTCCACCCTAACGTCACAACGAGTTCATGAAGAACAGACCCTTAGGCTGCGGGAGTTTCCCTAGTCCAGGACTATTGATTTCTTCGAGGACTCATATATTATGCATGAACCATTATTCCTTAGGGGTTCATTCATGACGTCTTTCGTTGTCCAATTCACGTCAATGCTAACATTCCTAAGGTACTCTCAGGTATAAATATACCTTCCCTAGCCCCTGTAAACCAGAGGAGACCTCGACTTCAGAGGAGCCCGTATCCCGGCCTGACACACTGAGAAGACTCTGCCATTCCCTGCACGCAGAGAGCCCAGCTTCCAGTGATCTGACTTCCCTTGCGGGGTGTTGGAGTTCGAGTCTGGCAAAGAGATTCCAACCTCTCTCATTCTTCAGGTATGGAGCTGATAAGAACCTAGAGGGACTCTTGGCATACTAGGCATACTAGACTTAACATACTCTTAGTATACCATAGTAAGGAATACTTCACCTACTTCATACCTTGTCCTACACCTAGGTTAGGTTAGGTACACTGGGGTAGAACTAGCTTAGCACCGCATTGTATGAGTACTCGCATTTTTTAGTCTGTGTTATTTATGTAACAGCATTTGTACTATAAAATAATGCTATCGCAGTATTATTTATTTCTACTGCTCACCCTGTACATTATTTATCTCGCATACTGTCTTGTGATCGTAACAGCACATTATACTTACACCAGAAACAAGACTGTTCAATAAATCTTTTATTGAAAACGCCCGTCTATTATTTCTGTGTAACTCTGAGGAAAACTAAGCATGCACGACTGAGCTGAGTGAAATAGTTATCTAGTGTTTCCACGACTCTGGGACACGTTCTGATTCTAAAAGGAAAACATATTGGTCATGTTTTGCGGCTGCCAGAAACTACTCCCTTCTTGTTGTCAAAGAGTTTCTAGTGGCCTCTGAGCTAGCTGGCACAAGTAATTAAGTTTAATATACTCGATAGGGACATACCGACCTTAGTCCTATGTCAAACCTATAGGATATATTATTCCAATGCGCAGAGCCTATTAGGGAAATAGGAGCTACACGACACAATGATGAGACTGTAGGTCACACAAAATAAGAGACTGTGGGTCGTGCACAATCAGACTGTAGCATATACTATTAGACTGTGTGTTATGCTCTATTTGAATGTGAGGATCACACCCCGGAGCATGTATGTCGTACACTGTCGGAATCTGTCAGTCACACACTATCTGAATCTGAGGGTCACACACTATCTGATTGGCAATGTGGGGACACACTCTATTTGGATCTGTAGGTCATACTCTGTCTGAGACTGTGGGTCACATACTATCTGAGACACTTTTTTTCGAGCCCTAATAAATTTTTCAAGGAGAACTTTGAAGTGGTGTTACAACTCTTCACCAACCAGTCCGCCTGGGGGTGATAAGCAGAAGCACAAATTTGTTTAAACCCTAGCTTGAAACAGATCTGAGCCAACGGGTTAGGCATAAAGGCACTGCCCTGATCCACCAGGATCTCCAGTGGAAACTCCACATGAGAAAAAAAATATCTAGCATTGCATTTGAATGGTATTGGGCTGTCTCAGGGGTACTGCCTCGTGATATTCTGTGGCACAGATGACCAATCAATAGCCTCGTTTAGATTATAGGAGGGGATCGTTAATGTCCCTGCCCACTCTTTTAAAGGGCTCAACTATTATGGGCATGGGGGATAATGGGGCTGGTTCCAGGGCGGGACTGGCCATAGCGGGCACCGGGCGTTTCCCCAGTGGGCCGCCAGGGTGGGGGCCGGTTTTGGGCCCCTGGGGGGTCATTTTTGTTACCGGGGGCCGGCAATATCAGCCCCGTGTAACACAATCGGCCGAAACTGGCCCTAGCAAACAGCTCAGCCGCACCCTCCCTCCCCCCCAGGGTGGCCGGCCGTGCAGTTTGCCAGGGCCGGTTTCGGTTCCCAGTCCGGCCCTGGCTGGATCACATTATCAGACTACGTGGGTCACACACTGTCTGAGGGTTGCCATTGTCTGCATCTGTGGGTTACACGTTATATGAAATTGTGGGTCACACTCTATCTGAATCACTGGGTCATACACTATGAGTCTGTGGCAGTAGTCGGAGTAGGCACGGCGTGCCCCTACTTCTTTAGTTTAATAGATTCCGTTCCCCTACTTTAAAAAAAAAATTTAAACACACGTTCCAGAACGTTAGAAATAGCCAAGGCCTATAGATAAGACTCGGTGTTCGTGGCCGTTCGGGGATGGGCGGCGCGGGCAGAGAAGGAAAAGTACTTTGTCTTTTCCTTCTTCCTCAGAGAAGACAAGGACAGTGCCCACTTCTTCTCTGCCCAAGAGCTGCCCCCCCCTTTCTTACTCTTCCTTCCTCTCTTTCTGTCTTGCTCCTCCTCACTTACTGAAAACCGTGACTTAAAGAAATGGTTATTACTCCCTCTTTCCTCTCCTTTCGTTTATTTGTTCCTCCGTGAAATGGATCCAAAAAAGAAAAACACTTTTGCTGGAAATGCTGTCTTTTTCGAACATGTTTCTATCCCAAAGTGCAGCCTTGGGACGGAGAGAAATAAAAGGATCAAAATGTGAAAAATAACTAAATAAAGCAAGATAGAGTGGTCGCAAAGCGGCCAGATTGATTTTATTCACACCCAAACACATTAGCGTCACTCTACAGAGTTTGCCAGTGAAGCACTACTTTTGTTTTCTCGTTTTTCTTTGAACAACATTGTTTACCCTTGGTGGGGAAGTGCACCATTCCTGGAGGTACTCTGCAATATATGCTTGATGGGTGGATTGGAAAACAAATTGTGTACAGCGGCTCTGTGTTCAGGGATGTGGTCTTTTTAAACCATGTTGTACGTTTTGTAAGGATATAAGCAATGGACAATGAAACTGGTCCCTTCTGGGCCTTGTGGTCATGTCCTTAACTTTTTCAGGCAAAAACACTCATTGATTTCTGAATAATGAGTGTAAAAGCATTAAGGTAACCATGTTGTTCCTTCTTACATTCCACATGCTTTACTTAATCTTGCATTCCCTTGAGTGTTTGCTTTTTCCAGGATGTTGTTACTTTTTTTTATTTTTATTTTGGCAGCATATTACTCTTGTCTAGTGCGTAATTTGAATTGAGTCTCATCCAGGTGTTCATAGCGGGGCACAATTGGGTTGTAGTTGAAGGCAGTGCGAGTTTCTGTCAGTGGGGCAGTATGGTGTTCACTATGGCACTATGGTCAGAGCTGCCGAATTTGAAACTGCTAGGGTCCATCAGACCACTCTCCTGGGGGAGCAAATTCCTGTGTTAGACCTTAGAAGGCCCCACAAGACCTCAGAAGCCCTGGTGTCTTAGCACCAGAAGGTGGACCCTAGCCATGGCAAGTGTGGGTTAACCTTGAAGGCCTGTCCACCACAATCCATGAATTTCACCTCCAGTCTTGCGGGCAGGCCTATGAAGGAGCACACCCTAGAGCGACAGTGACTCAGTTACTGAGGTCATAGGACCCTTGAGCAGGGTGGCTCTAGGGGGGTGTGACCAGTCTTTGATTATCCTAATATTGCAAAAAGGGTTAATTTGGATAGAAATCAATTCTTGTTATTGAAGAGAACACCCAACCATGGTATTACGTTATATAAATTCAGAATTTGTGTTTCTCCAGACCAATCACTATTAAACTATACTGCCTACTAGTATGGTTGTGATGTGACTCCTGCACCTTGTAGTCCTTTGTCTTATGTAACATTTCCTATACAGTGATTTACACAAGTATGATTGATTGTCTCTGTATAATGTGTGTGATGTAAAGTGCTCTGACACCCTACACTGGTTTCAGTGGCGCTGCAAATCAAATTAAATGCATCTGAGCAAGGGTGTGGTTATGGAGACTTGAGGGGCACTGTTAGAGGGAATCCGTGGTGGAGGTGGTCATTGGGGGGCACCACCAAACATTGTCGCACAGGGCTCTACCAGCGCTAAAGCCTGCCCTGCCCTTGAGGCCAGTCTGCCTCACCCATTGGTACCTCCATTGGCCTTGTTTCAGCAGTAGTAGCTGCAACTCACCAATGGTCGACAATGCAGGATTTGCACACACACAAAACTAAGTTCACAAACTTCACGGTCTCTCTGCTTCATGCACAAGCACTTTTAACATGTGCTGCCTGCTTTGGGGCCACTGGAATTATGTAGCAATGGAGGACAAAATTATGCTGCAGTGTTGACTAAATTATGCAGCAAAAAAAAAAGGCAGCAGCGTAATGCGGTATATTTTCTGATACTTTATTATTTTGACATTTTTACACATGCTAACAGTCTGTGCAAAGATTTTGCCTTATTAGTACCACTGTAACATACAAATGCAGCAGTGAGAAAGGTGATCAGTCAACCTTTGCAAAGGGCTGTCTACTTCACAGAAACAAAAGTCAGATTTTTTAGTAACTTTTGATCTGTTTGAGCTACAAACAATTTATTAGTTAAAATCATCAAATTATGCAGCAGATGATGCATTATGTGGCAAATATTGCAGACTAAGTACAACAACAAATTTCAAGCAAGAGGGTCCTAGGGAAATTTAAAGACCTGCAAAGGATTCAATCCCCAACTATTATCAGATAAAGACACGTGCGAAATCCTTGGGTCTATCATGTGCAAAGTTAAATAAAAGATAATTAAGCCGTAGACTATCCCACACAGACTTAACTGTGGGAAATTCCCTTTCAAGGATGAAATCCCTCACTCACCAAAGGTGACATGCTTCATCATATAGGATTCTCCTCTCAAAGGAAAAACCTAGTTCCTTTGAGGGCTGCAACCACCTCTCTGAGAGGGAGGAGCTCAGGGATGTTTTTAGGTATCTAATTTTTGGGATATTCTAAATCCACATCTGATGAGCAGGATAGTGTGAGCGAGGGCGCAGCGCAAAGAAAATGTAAAATGTGAAGGAAGTGTGAATAAGGGGGGGGGTCGTTGCGTCATGGCGGGAACAGTGATGCGTCGGGCGGGTGGGACGATGGGGCAAGGTTCCATATAACCATGGTACCTATGGTGGCGCTCAGGAGAGCTTGGCCAGGGAGGGAGGAAGGAGCGCGGTGCAGGTGGAATGCAGGGGAGGCTGGAGGTGGTTTGCGCGGGTGTTTGGGGAGCGGAAGGGCACTTTCGGGAAGGGGTGGGGTGCTTGTGGCGCAAGGCAGTGGGGATACACAGGGCGGTTGCGGCGGTCCCTTGTTGTTATGTCACCCATGGTCACTTCGAAGCGCTGTGAGATCCCAGGAGTGAGAGATGACGGTTGCATATTCAGTGCATTATAAAGTGGGCCTGGCATTTATGAACCAGAAGCGTCAGTACATCTTTCCTATAGGAGGGCATGGAGCCGAGTTGCACAGGGGGAGGGATTAGGGTTTGCAGCAGAGGACGAGCTCATGACTATTCCCTAAAGCACCGACCGATGCAATTGGATGGTTGTGCGTTCTACTGATTGGCTACAGCAGGCTTAAGCTTGCAGGACAGCGTGTGATTGGCTGCAAGCATACCCTATGAAATAGCTGCACTGGAGTCACCGTCAAGCACCTATTAGATACTGGCGTCTTAAAAAACAAGAGTAACCAAATAGAAAAAAAATGGGATGACACTGTTTTTTGTTCTATTTGTTTAGTTTTGCTACAATCGCGGCACCCAATGCTTTACTTTAACATGGTTAAAGGTAAAGCGCGGGTGCCACGATTGCTGCAAAAGTAAAGAAATAGAACAAATAATCTATTTCTTTACTTTTTCAACAATCGCGGCACCTGCACTTTACTTTAGTTAAGCGCAGGTGCCGCGATTGTTGAAAAAGCAAAGATAGATTTTTTTCTATTTGTTTAGTTTTTCAACAATCGCGGCACCCGCGCTTTACCTTTAACCATGTTAAAGTAAAGCGTGGGTGCTGCGATTGTAGCAAAAGTAAACAAATAGAAAAACATCTATTTCTTTACTTTTTCAACAATCGCGGCACCCGCGTTTACTTTAGTTAAGCGCGGGTGCCGCAATTGTTGAAAAAGTAAAGAAATAGATTTTTTCTATTTGTTTAGTTTTTCAACAATCGCGGCACCACGCTTTACCATTAACCATGTTAAAGTAAAGCGCGGGTGCCGCGATTGTAGCAAAAGTAAACAAATAGAAAAACATCTATTTGTTTACCTTTTCAACAATCGCGGCACCCGCGCTTTTGCTTAACATGGCTGAAGGTAAAGCGCGTGTGCCACCAAAGTAAAATAAATAAATAAATAAAAATAATAAAAAGCATCACACAATAAAAATAAAAACAAGCGCTGTGCTATAGCGCGGTACATGGCGGCCCGTGAAGCGCAGAATGAACACAAAAGAGTGCGTACCCACTAATAAAGGAGACAGTGTAACGCCGCATGTGAAAGATCCAGTCCGGGTGGGCGGGGCCAAAAGGAGACAGGGCGGTAACAAGGAGGGACTAAAAAGCCTCCTTCACAATAGAAAGCCAGCGTTTAGCCTGAACTATAACGCAAGCCAATGGGAAGAAGGGGCGGGGCTTCAAGTCCCCTTCTGAAATCGTATCGATGACAATAAGCCTCGCAGAGCTGAGGAGCGCATGCGCGCTCCAGCGCTATGTCTGCGAGACCTAAAAAGGGAGGTGAAGTGCTGATGACAGAAACTCCATGGCTTGGAGACAAATGGCTTGTGCTTCCACTTTTTTTTGTTTAAATTTCTTTTATTAGTTTCAGCATAGAAATAGAACGAATGAGCTAATGTGCTCTATAGACATCGGGATGCAACCCGGCAGTCATATTGCTATGTCCAACAATCAAAAGCAAAGTGAAAATGTGCTTCCACTTTTAAGCGTATTTGAGACATTCTGTACTTGGAAACGTATCTCACTTTGTGAATGTATTTTAATGTCAATAACTCACATTAAACCTTGAATAAACGTGTATCCATTGGTTGAATTAAATAACGTAATAAGCTGTAACTGGGTAGTGAAATGCCAAACAAATACTAAAAATTAGAATAATTTGCTCTTTCTGGCCCCACCTCTGACTGCCCACTCACCCAATCCTCAGGTTATTCCCGCCCTCTGATTCTCGTCCACAATTCCCCTACTTTTCCCCCCCACTTCGACCACTGGTCTGTGAGTCTATTTCACCCTCTCTATTTATCTCTGTCTCACACACAAGCACCCTCACGTAGACTGAACTCCCACATTCACCATCTCAGGCTGTGAGTTGCATACCAAGGCTGTAGCTCGATTTCTCTCCCTTTTGCAGAGACACTCTTGGTGATTGTTGCTATTATCTGGGTTCTTCTTTTTGTTTTTGGTCGTGGCAAACTTTCAGGACATCCAGTGCTAAGTATTTAAACCTGTTGAGGACACCGCACTCTCTTTAAACCTCTATTTCAGTTTAACAAACCCGCAAGTAGAAGTGGGTGGTGAATGGTCAAGGAAGGAGAGAAACAAGCACTGGCTTCTATTACTTCGGTCAGGAGAGTTGCATTCACTAGAGTAACCTTCAGTCATTTAGCGTCTTTTGTGTCTTACTGGCAAAGCCACACTATATAACCACCAATGCAAATATACATTCTAAACATCATCAGTATTAATAAATGCCTGTCATTTCTTACCACGCTTTATGAAGGGAATATCTCCCTTCAGAACATTGAGAAGACATGGGGACTGGCCCAGCATCTGCAAAGACTGGAGGCAACACGCAGCACCGTGATCTGAAGAAGAAAGTATGGGGCACAACACTCCTGTGCTAGCAAATACATGGACCAGAAGAAACCAAACAATGTAAAACATAATAAAAGTGGGGGAACAGAAAAGGCTGGGTGTGAACTGGAGCAATGTGCAGACAACTATTCGATATGCAGCCACGTACCTCTATTTAATTCTAAAGCTGATTGTTCTGCCTCTCTTCCACATGACACGTAAGGGACCATCCCTAACCCGGAAGTATATTACATGCATACACAGCTCTCCCTGTGTCGACCTGCGTTATCTGTCACAAATGGCATCTTTCTGCTCTCCATAGTCCCCAATGCCTAATTGTACCACCCAAACGTGAGCTTTCTCTCTTTATGTTTCTGGATGCTGTATTGGATGGAATGGTGTGAGTGTCTGCATGGTAGATAACCCTGAGAACTGATATTTGCACACGCTCTGAGACTTGCTCTCTTACACTGTCTGAGGATATGGGTCACAGTATCTGAGGCGGCGGCTCATACTCTGTCTGAGACTGTGCCTCTCGTACACTATCTGAGGATATGGGTCACAATACAGGCTGAGTCTGTAAGTCTCAGACTAATAAAACAATTGGGTCACAGTGTCTAAGTTTGTGGATCTCTATCGTATATATACAGGCAATGTGAGGTTATCGGTCACACATTGAGTCTGTGGGTGACACACTATCTGAGACTGTGGTTCTGCACACTGTCTGAGACTGTGCGACACATGTTACACATGAGACTGTGGGTCTGCACACTGAGGCTGTGGAAAACACACAGCAACGGAGGCTGTTAATTATATACTATTTGAGTCTGTTGGCTACGTAGACAGTCTGTGGATCACAAACACAAGAGGCTGTGAAACCTCATTGTTAGAGTTTTTTCCAGTGGCATAACGTAAAAACATGAGCCTCCCTGCAGAATGTGATGAGAGGCCCCTGAGTCTCCCATATCTTATAGATATTCATCTTCTTGTCATGAATGGAGACCCCCTCAAGGTTTGGGGCACCTCTGTGCCGCAGGGTCTGCGTAAGCCCCTTGTACTTTTGCTCGCAGACACCACCATCGGATACAGTCACCAGTTCAGATGAGGTAGGCACATTTATGCACCACATTTTACCATTCTGGATTCTTTTAAACATATTTTACATTCACGTTCTGGAAGCAGCTCCCACCAAATGCCGATATTATGCACAAAATAGTTTTTAGTTGCAGTTCATACAAGTTTTGTTGAAGTTCATTCATGATTAGATGAAGTTCATATGAGGGTGCCTGCAATCCTTGTATAAAAGTCCATCTCTAAAGTATTTAGGTGGGGGGTGGTGAACTCTGCTCTGCTGGCAGAGCTTGCAAAGTTTGGCCACTCTATGCTCCGCTTGGAGCGCGGAGTTCGGCAAAAAACTCCACCTTCTGTGTAGCGTAGTGGAGTTTACTGAAGCCGGCCCACCCCGAATTTTCATATGTTTTGATGCCCATGGTGCATACTGAATATGGGAGTATGCAAAACGTGCAGGCACTCCCTTGGTGCCAGACAAAAGAATTTAGAAATCAGTCATATTACAAAAGCAGGATTTGTCCGGTCAAAGCCTCCTCTGTTTATTTGACAATAAAAGCAAGTAAATTATCAGCCATCTGCACTGAAAATAAAACCTCCTCCTCTCCAACACTAACCCTCCCGGCTTCAACTCCTCGAGAATTTCCTTAGTAAGATGGGCGATCCGGGTAGCTGCTGGCCCTCCCATTCTCCCATCTGCCCCCTGAGCTACTCTGATTGGCGGGAGCACTCTGACACTTTCAGCGTGCTAGCTGGTTGCAGTTGGAAAGGTCCAGAAGTTTCCTGGCAATAGCGATGGTAGCTGAGGCTTGCAGGTGAGTGTACACTAAGTACTTCCACGAAGGACCTTCTTTCTGTTTCCCGAAGGTACACCAATTCAGGCCGTTGGTTATGTAATACACCGGTGTGAGCAGTACCGGCAACCTACGTGAGCTAGCAATCAACATGACCTCTAACCAAACCCAGCACCATGTATGTGTGTTAAGCAGCACAATTAGTAAACTGACAAAAGATGTGGTGAACTGTCCCCCATTATTTAAAAAAGTTGTCACAAACGAAACAGTAGCAGGAACATTGCCAGGCTCCCGTTGCTATCCCCTCCTAGCAACAGCCCATTGTTGACAGCACCAGCAATACCCCATTGCCTCGTCAATGAGCTATTAGCATCTGTGTGTAATGTATTTTTTGTGGTGTTGCCACGCCTTTTCTCTCTGTGACATTTTGGGCTGCTGATGTGGGAAGGCTATTCATCAAATGCGTGGCAACATTGTTTTGTAGGGAGTAGTGGAACTACACGGAATTCACAAAGTTTTTTTGAAACTCCGCATAATTCCGTGTATTGCAACTCCGTGAGCTCCGCCCACCCCTATATTTAATACAGTCAAATTAAAATGTCTCTTGTCGCCTCTAATAAATGACATAGCTGTTCGACTGTAATAAGTTAGTTGAGGTGAGTTGTGCCATCAGAATGCCTGGTGCCAGAGCCAGCAGCGAAGGTGAAATGCAGGTCACAGAGCACAATTGCAGCTGCAATTTTAATAATGAAAGCAAGAACTGGCTTTCCCTCTGATCTGTTTTTCCAAAAGGAACAGTGATGAGCAGAAAGGATATATTTATGGCAACGTTTATTTTTTGCATGCAGGAGGTCATTACAGGGAAGATGGAATCTCTATGCATGTTTCTACACATGCTGAGATACAGCATTTTTAATCTGTCTTACATTCAATGTATACTAATATCTTTATTTGCAATAAATCACTAAATGCTTTTTAGTGTTTTTAATTTTGCACTACAGATTCCAATTTTATTTTTCATGTCTGCAAACATACTGTCTCTTTCATATGAAAAAGGAATACACCAAGGATTTCAGTGGGCGGAGAGAAGGATGAAGGTGTGCCCCATGTACTAGAATACCCTCTGCCATATGTGAAAAGGATATTGCACGTTGCCTTGGAATTCCACAACCTTAAAAAAGAACTCTACCTTCGGCTTCATTTCTCTATATGGTCACAACATTTCTCAGTGACTTCCAATATCTTTATAATGTATGGCCGTGGGTACTTTATTATATATATATATATATATATATATATATATATATATATATATATATATATATATATATATATATATATATATATATATACCCAGTAAATAAGGTTAAGTAGTACAGATAGTAGCTAATTCCAGTTCCGTAAGGTTGGTTACTGCCAGTAATTCAGTTATCCACAGTCTGCTGCAGCAAAAGCAAACGTGGAATTCAAGCCTTTTTAGCTTCTCCAATAACATTGCTGGAAACTGCTAATCCAAGAGTCGACCTGTAACACTTCAGAGGCACAGACCTACTCTGCTGTTCCAAGCTGACTCTGTCATGCTAAGGTCTGTCACTATGACATTTTCTCATTCTCTCTCTAGAGCTCATATTTTTTTCACTCAATTTATATTATTTATCATGGAGTTTATAATAAACTTCAAAATACAAATATTCAACAGCACATTTAATGTCAAAATTGTCAAGTCCAATCATGTACAGCATTTATGATGGACAATTATCAGGATTAAGTATTGGGACAGAAACACCATCCAACCTGATCTGGGGGACTGGCAGTGATGGAAGACGGGCCGGTAGAAACTTAAAAGATTTAGAATACTGGACTGCTAATTGTAGACCCCCACAGTACTCACTTTCGGGGTCTCGGGTTAGTTCTGTATCATTGGAGGCAGGGCCCTGTAGAAGATCTATGAGGAATCGTGCACCTCTCCTGGCAACGATCCACTAGTTGCATTGGCTGTTCGCTTACGCTTAGTTTTCACCCATACTTCATTACTTCAGCTTTCTTGTTTCCTCCTGATCAGTTCCCCTGTTCCCAATCTCTTGCCTTTTATAATTCCGTTATTTTGTTGTGCTGTGCCTAGTTTCTCCTAATATACTCCTCGCAATCGGATGGTTAGCTGGTTTCCAGGTTGGCTCATGTTTGTTACATTCACACCAGGAACAGTGACTGCATATCGGAAACCCAAATATGGTGTGGACAGAATATTGTGTCGAAAATATTGAGGACAAGAATATCGAGAAGGTAAGTGCAAATAGGTAAGTATACATTTACTATTCTTAACTTCACATCTATGCACCTTGGATATATATATATATATATATATATATATATATATATATATATATTCATATAGATTCAAGGTACATATATGTGGAGTTATATATAGTAAATCTTTACTTACCCATAGAAAATGACCTTCACAATATTCTTGTCCTCAATATTTTTGACACAATATTCTGTCCTCCGATATTTGTGTTTCCGATATTTTGTCCAAACACCTCACACCCGCTGTTGAGACTGATAAGCCTTCTATGTTTAGTTCCCATCTATCGTATTATGCTTGTTAATCCTATCCTGTTGTACAGCTGTGTGAACTCTACAAACTCCATCGACAACTGTCGGTGAAGTACCACCCTCTGAGAGAATCTCTGAGGTTCCGAAAGAGAGTCCAGTCTGGTGTGTACATCTCTCTCTTTCTCTTTCCCTGTTTTCGCTGAATTCCTATTGCGGACAAAAAGTTCTGTTTTGTAATCGAAATAGAGACTTGGGGCTGCAGGAGTTTTCAGTGTGACCACACACTCTGATACCTGACAACTGTAAACAAAGATCCAGGTTCAGCAGAAACTACAGCAGCCATTTTCTGAAGTTTTATTGAGTATATACTACTTAATTGACGGCAATGTACTTGATTAACTCTATTCCTAGGGAATTTCTCAGGCTTAGTGCGCCTATGCATCAAGCAATACTTAATATTTTATGAATGAACAATTGGAAAAATATACTCAGGCCCACAAGAGCTTTAGGGCAACGGAGGACCAAATTATGCAGCAGTGTTGATTAAATCATGTGGCAAGAATATGCTAATTATGTGGCGGATGCTGTATAATCTGTGGCAGTCGCTATTTAGTCATGGACCCAGGAACCACCTGAAGGTGATTCTGTGCTGGTGTGTTCAAATACTATCAATGCAATTTAAAAACGCATTGCAATCTGGAGAGACAGCAGATCAATGGAAAGGCACAAGAGCTGTCAATATCCATATAAATGGCCCAAGACGAGATCCCAATAACTATTGCTTGCTAGTACTTTACATCTACGCAGGTGCTTTTGAACGAATTGCAGCATTGGTCAAATAATAACATCTTCTCCATCTACCAAACAGGTGTCAAAGAAGATCATTCAACGATGCACACCGCTATGGCACTAGGTTTAGTGACAAATCGAGTCCTTATTCGAGGGGCAAATGCACTATACTGAACCTACATATTATGACTTCATACCGTGCAGGCTATTCTGGCTCAGTTGACATTTCTACTGCAGGGATCTGTGTTTGACCTCATAGTCACAGATTTTAATCGCGGTTGGGCCACTGAGTCTTTCTTCTTTCCAAGATCATTAAAGTGAGCACCCTCAACTGAGTAACAATAAACATCTGTTATTCTGGCGCCAAAATAGCCTTCAACTAGTATAGATATTGGCCCGATTACATGACCTCACATGGGTAGTTACTAAATCAAAAACATCAGAGGTAAAGCTGAAAAAGAATCTTCTGCAGCATTGGTGGTACATATGGGTATTTGCTGGCCCAATATTTATTTAATATATTCATAGGCAATTGCTTCTCCTCATTAAAATATCAGGTCATCCAGTGCCCCATATGTCAGAAGGGATAAAATACAAGCAATATTTTATATTGATGATCTTTTGTCGATGGACCATACTGCAGTGGGACTACAAAAGGTATCCACCTTAGCTGAGTAGACCATGTACAATAATTTAACCTTAAAGATAGAAAATAGCAATATTTTAATGTGTGGGAAATCTATCTATAACATGATCTTGGTACATTAATAAACAAAAAATGAACAGGGTGCAGGAATGTATCTGGGATTAATATTTAATAAGGGATTGAAATGGAAGTCGATAGTCAAGCAGGAGATGAAATTCATCAAGAGTTTGACCAATGGATTAAAAAATGCAATCAAAAATATGGGGGATGAGTTATGCTCTAATAAGTGCTTCTGAATCAAAAGTAATACCAATAGT
Organism: Calotriton arnoldi; assembly: GCA_963921515.1. Lineage (NCBI taxonomy): Eukaryota > Metazoa > Chordata > Amphibia > Caudata > Salamandridae > Calotriton > Calotriton arnoldi. The sequence goes on from CAWUFW010006974.1 coordinate 898,376, forward strand.
CCTATACGACACCCAAATATGGTTCCCAGTTTCCAAACAACCGAATGACAAATGTGAAGCTGCAGCATGGCGATATCTACCGAAATTAAGTAAAAGCCTTCCAATGGAAGCCATATGCTTAGAAACCAAAATGAGTTCAATGAATTTCAGGGTAATTCATTTGGTCTTATGCTGGTATGTGGGTCTCTCTTGTGCTCCTGCAACTTTTTAAAGGGCTTGGAAGCACCAACTCTGCGAAGCATAGACATCATTAAATGGAGTGCAACTGCTGGAATGATAAACTAGACACACGAAGATCTTTGGAGGACAGAAGCGTATCGACCAATCTCATATAAGCAATATTGAAATAACAGGTATGATGTCTGTCTAAGGAAAGAGACTCTGAGTGTCTAAGCATGAAAGTGTTGTATAAATAATATATGGTTCATTACTGTATAATGACAATTCGTGAAGGATCATATGAAAACGTATTAGAAAAGAAACAATGAAAGATCATGATGTTGACAGAGCTCATCAATTGCCTACCCTTGAAGTAAAAGAGAGAGGGATAAGAATAGCCAAAGAAAATAGATGTTTACGTAAAATGCATTTAGAGACTCTCGTACATATGTTCTGTTGCACAAAAGCAGTATTTATTAATGACAAATGGATGAAAATGTGCAATTCCAATTACGTAAATTGAATGATCAAGGAATGACTGAATCTTATTTAAGTTGAAAAACTTGGCGAGCGTGGATAGCAATCATGGAATTTTCAAGACATTTTAATGCGTTGATTGATTAATTATCAATGCAATGTAGTTTATATGGTTTGGTTTTGACCTGAAATAAACTTATCAAACAGAAAACATTGTTATTGCAGACATTGATACTAAAGGGAATTTACCTATAACAGAAATGTGAACTCATTCATGAGATCACATTGAATATGTTGTTCACAAGCACATTATTTTGTCTTTCATGGAAGCAAAGAGACATTGTTTTATTAACAATTGTCCCTTACAACCTTCAGTGTTAAACAGTTTGTGTGAAACATACAATTTTGCAATCTGGAGATAACAAGCCAGGGCACACACATGCTTCCTGAAATAAATTAATGCAACTGATCTTCAGTTTTGTTTTTACTCTGTATTTACAGTATTGCTCCTAAAACAAACTCTTCCTATTAAACAACTGCCTTGCAAAAACAGTATTTTACATTAGAATGTAGAAGGTGCTGTAATACTCAAGGCACCAGATCTATGTTCAATTTTTGGATTTTTCTGCACTCTTGAAATGGATACTGTTTTGGCAATTGTGCCCTGATGTAAGATGAATTTGTATGAATAATGAAGCAAGCATTTTCATGACGTTTACATATGACAGGATTTTTTATAGGCTTGGGTGAAATTTTAATTACGCTGGAGTAATTTCAGTAATTACGCATTACTCTTGTGATGCGAAATTACTGAAATTACACGATGATGCCAGCTTGAGTAATTAAGAGTAATTTGGGGAAAAAAATCCTTCTGCAGGACCACAGGAACGTCTAACTAAGAGACAGTGAGTGGTTGCTGGCTACTTCTGTTTGTGTCCTTGTTAGGAATGGGGGTCTCAAGTCGGCAGAGTTGGGGACCTTTGTCCAAGTAGGCACCATTGCTTCTAGTCAGGGTAAGGGGGATACACACTTTAGATAACCCTTGCTCACCCCCTTGGTAGTTTGGCACGAGCAGACAGGCTTATCCCAAAGGCAATGTGTAAAGTATTTGTACTCAAGACACACAGTAACATAGTGAAAACACCACAGATGAACACCACACCAGTTTAGAAAAATAAATTATCTTTATCTAAACCAAACGAGACCAAAACGACTAAAATCCAACATACATAGATCCAAATAGAACTTAAAAACTGTTACTTGCAGAAATAGCACTTGTAGAAACAAATAGGTCCACCTGGGGCTATTACGATGTCGTGACAGGCATGAATCCAAAGCACGGTGTTGACCGTGACATGCGCTGCGTCGGGCACGGAGTCACATGGACTCCCCAACAACAGTACCTTTGAACAAAGTCTTTGGACGATGCAGGGCATCGCGGAGGCGAGGCGTTGGTGCCGAGGTCGAGGCCGGCTCTCTGGCTGCCACGGAAAAGGTGAGGCGTCGTGTCCGCGAGGAGGCGACATGTCGAGTCCAGGACAGGGGAAGTCGGTTGCGTCGGCGGTGAGGCGTCGGTTCTGGTGAGGCGATGCGAAGTCAAAGAAAATAGAAATATTCTGATCTTGTGTAATGTAACTGGTGCTTGTGTAAAGCCTTCAATGCCATTGGGACAAGTTTGCACCATATAAAACTGCAAAAAAAATACAAATAACCAGCCATTTGTTCAAGTTTTGAGAATCTGCAAAGGCAGTAGCATGATACTTAAGGAGGGTTTCATATAAAAACATCCATATTCATTTTCAACATGTCTTTTCTGCTTGTGCTGTGTTTGGTTTAACTATCATTCACAAATCATTAAGGGAGCTCTAGGACACATTTAAAAGTGCTTTTATCATATGCTTAATGTTTAAAGTACGTACTGGTTACAGGAAAAAATAAGGATTTATGTGATTTTTTTAATTTCCATATCATCGAAGACATTAAAATATTGGTGATGCTGGTTAAAAAACAGCAGGTGTCAACCATAGCCAGATCAGTTGTTGTAGCGTTGGGCCATTCTATTTCACCTCGCGCACCCTGCTAAGATGCAAGTAAAGTCCCCATTTTCAGAGAGGGGCAAATTAAGTTTCCAAGGATCCCTGGTGATAACTGTTTATCAGTTCAGCAATGCAGTGTATGAAAATTTGCCTCCCACTCTGAAAATTGGCACAGGTGCTAAATGTAATAGATTTTCTGGGGCAGATGCTGAAAACTGTGGATTCTTCTGTCAAATCCAGGACGCCTAGTGACCATCGCAGAGTTGGTAGGTGAAAAATAATTTCTGTAATTTTCCTTTGCTTTAGTAATTAAAGTTACAAGCAATTCAGACACCTCTCAAATATGTTTACAGTAATTTTTTCATGTCTTTGCTGTGCTAGATTTATATTTAAAAAAGTAAAATCTACTGGATTTCACTGTTTTTAGCATTTTTTTACTGGCATGGACATAAAATGCAGGCCAAGCCACAGTCAATACTGCGTTCTATGAGGAAAACCAGAGTGCATTTCAAAATTCAAGTATTTAAATTGTGTTCATATTTTCCAGTTACCCCCTTCTCAGCCTTTCCCTTCCGAGCAGAAAGAGACATTGAATCTTCTTTCCTCACCACCAAATGGTCACTCTTCTTCCTCGCTTGACTGCCTGTAAGTGTGGGAAAACAGCATGCCTAGGGGTTTCAAGGCTCTGACACCCCCTTTCTCAGTCAGCCAGTAAGGCACACTTTCTGAATTGAAGGGGGTGGTAATTAATGGATTTTGTTCCCATCTCCTGATTTCCACTCCCACATTAGCCAGTGTCGTGTAGTTCCTCTATGACCTATACAGGATCTGCACGTTTGGATAACATAAACTGTGGGATTGGTGGCAGACTGAATCCGTGCACCCCCACCGGGTATTTTAGGCTGTCTGTATCAGCTATCTCACAGTGCCACTATAATCTCCTCCTATCAAGGAGAGAATAGATTCTGGCAACCTCAGAACATGACAACCCTGATCCCTCAGAATCGTGGAAACAATATACTACCTTTCGCTCAGTCACTCGTGCTCACTTAGTTTGTCTCAGAGAGATACACAGAATAAACAGGCTGGGCGTTTTCAATAGGAATTTATTGAACAGTTGTTATTCTAGTATAGAATAGATGAGCTGCAACAACCATTAGACAGTAGCAGAGATATATGATTAGAAGTACTACGAAAGTAAAGGGATGGTAAAGTTCTACCATTTTGTAATAATCATGAATACATACAAGTATATAAAACACATGATACAAAGTGCGTACTCCTACGATGCCTCCCTAACTAGATGTACCTAAATGTACCTAGCATCTGTGTAGGTGTTATGCCAAGAATCCCTCTAGGATCTAGTCAACCACATTACCTGAGAATGAGAGAATATGGGACCCCGTCTTGGTCTCGAGTTGGGCACCCCGCGAGGGATGTTAGACCACTGCGAGCCGGAGCGTCTGCATGCAGGAACCTCAGCGTCTCTGGTCAGTGTGTCAGCCGGGAAGTCTCGGTCTCCTCTGTCTTTCTAAGCAAGATGTGATGTATATATACCCATAGGTCTCCCCAGGGGTCCTACCTTGCTGTGTTACTGTGTCGGCCTAAAGGATGACGTCGGGCCTGAACTTTATATAGAGATATTATACAGGCGATGTTAGTCCTGCTGTGCTTTCAAGAAGCCTCATGCATAATGTATGAGATTCGAACTAGGGAAAAACCCGCGTTCTGAATGCAGTGTGGTATCTAGGTAAAAGGTCAGTCCCTAAGAACCGTTATGTATGTAATGTAGGGAAGAATATAGGTGAAAGGTTGCAATGTTACCTGCGCCTATATAGGGTACCTATATGGAATATAACACCAGGTGACAGGGATAAAAGCAGCTGGGCAGCAGCCTACATGAGACCACTTGAAGTTGGACTCTACAACACCAATCACCAGCAGAATCTTATCCAGAATTCGCAGCAGATGGTAAAAGCGAAGAGTTGACCAGACGAGTCCAGCCCTCTGACACACAGAAGACCTGGTACTACAGGCTACTGCTTCAGCCCACTTCATCTATTTAGGCCACAGCCTTTTCCTGCCTTCCCCATGTGAAAGGAATCCAGGCTTAGGTCTTTAGTGGCTGAGTCCAACTCTTGGCCTTAGGAAGTAGGCAGGCCCTACCCTCCCATCTGTCCGTTTCATTTCTGTTACTCTTCCAAGCCAGAAGCCTCCAACACCAGAGAACCATCTAAGCCCATCTGTACCCCACCCCCCACAGGACTGACCAACTCAGGCTGAGTAAAGCAGTACTCCAGGCCTCATCTAGTCTTCTGCAATTGTGGTACCATCACACCCAGAAAAGACTGAACTAGGCTCAGTGCAGAAAGTCTGCCCCAAAGCTTTACTGATGCATTGCATCCTAACCACATCAAGTATAAAAGCAGCCAGGGATGCAGTGTGTGGCAAGCTGATCGCTTCCTATGAAGCAAGAAAGAACAGGAAGGAACCATTTCTTATGCACTTTCTACAGATTCTTTCAACATCTAATTTGAGGCATTTGTGTGCCAGTCTAATTCTACCTTTATTTTAAGAGCCTCTTCAAAAATGCAGACAAGGTACTTATTTCTCAATATGTCAGGAACATTTTTCAGTAAAGTTTGGTTAGTTGTTGGCTTTATTTTGATTGCCATTCTGACTTGACTCAGTTTTGAGTTCTGGGCCACCATGTGACAACATTTGTGCTTGTTGATTTCAGGAATGTGTGCTTGTTGATTTCAGGATATGTTTTAAAGCATTTATGTTAATGTGCTTGCTCAAAAGACAACTGTTTGAGCCTCATTCTGGACTAGACCTTTTCTCAAGGCCTAGGCCAAATTTGAAAACTTGACACTTCTGTCTCTGTGCAGCAGTATTGCTTTATCTAGCAGGTTTAGGTTGTATGCACTTTTCACTGATTATGCTTTTTATGGTGATGGCCATACAAGAGTTTTTCTTCAAGATACTGGCCTAGGCTGTGTTTAGGAGCTTAGGTCCTGTTATGGCCAAACATGCAGCTATATTCTGCCCCAGAGCAACGCAATTTGGGATATGCCAAACGTTTTGCAGTTGGTTGCGTTTTGTTGTCGTTCATGAGAATGTGTTTCATGTTTGGTGCACTAGCATGTGTCTTACACATGAAGAGCATACGAAGGGCCTGTGAGGGATTGTTACACAGATGGCATATATAAACCAATATCACTAGTTTATGAGTGTCACTGTAACCATGCTTCTTAGAACAAAGAGTGTTTATTGCTTTTCTCGAATTCTGGGTGGCATGTGATAAATATTCTCTTTGCAAAAGTGGTGAAGATTCACTTTGTAGGTTTGCATGTGCTTTCCTTTGACCATAACACATTACCTATCTTTCTTGCTCTCGTTTTCTATCTACTGCTTTATCTTTCTACTTCTATGAATCTTTCTTTCTGGTTACCTGACCTTTCTTTACCCTATGTCTCTACCTACCAGTCCTACCACTAAATTATTTCTAGTTCTATTTCTTCTCTCTCACTATACTGTTTCTTTACCTCACTGTCCATCTGCTTTCTCCCAGGACCCTCCCATTGCTATTTACTCAGCAGAGCTGGGGGCCACTATATAGCCAGAGTAGTCCACACAAAGAAAGAAAGAGAGGAAGAAGGACGAGAAGGGAAAGAGAAATAGATAGGAAATTACTAGATTTCACTGAACAGAATGGTGAAAATCCTCAGAACAGCGCTTTGATTTTCAGTGTTGCTGTCAGAACGCCATTAGTAAACACAACACAATTTCAAACACTATGCTGATATGTTTTACAGTCATATTATGCACCAGTCCGCTAAACATCAAGCAAATCACCCTTACCGTATCTTTACTCAAACGTGAGGAATAAGCTGGTGGGACACAGAATTCCACATAAAATGTTGTTGTTGGTATTTAATATACACAATTGACCCCAGGGATGTTTTGAGCACCATTCCAGGCTGCACTATGTTTTGGCCTAGGCTATATAGTGCCTAAAGTGCTTTCTATGTGCATTTTGTTTACTAAAATGTAAGGCTGTTGAAATATGACAGATTATGTTTAGCAAATAACCACATTGCACAAGAAGATGTATTGGCTAGTAGCTTTCCTCTTGTCTGGTTGTTCTGACTAAGCATAAATTAATGAAACAAACAAGAGGATGTTTTATTTGTCTAGGGAAAGAAAAGGAATATAAGAAAAGAAAAGAGGTGCTCAAAAACTGCGAGAGAAAAGGCATGAAGAAGAAGTGAGATACATTTTAGACATATTCACAGCGTAGCAGACAAAAAAGCTGCACTAGAATGCTTGCACTCTTGCGGTAGGTCATCTATCTTCAGACGCAATAGTTACGGCCATTTTTTTCAACGGCCAAAGCATGATCAACTTTCATCTGATCCAACTTTCCAAAAGTCCACAGATTAATGTAAAGTTGGCATTCATGAGAAGAGATGTGGGTATACAATATCGGTTAAGCTGCTCAGTGATCCAGTAAGCTTTTTTTGCACAGTCTGCTTGACATTTAGCAAATGTGAGTAAAGTGGTCCTTTTATCTGTGGGATGAAAAATTGTAGGCATTTGTGCATGTGCCTTATGGAGCCTGAGGTGTCCCAATTCCACAAAAGATGCACTGATTTGTGCTGAATGGCCATCTCTGGTGTTAACATAACTAGTCTCATTTTTCCTTTCGGCAGACATCAGCTTGTGTAGTACAAGTCAGAAGAAAGAGGTAACTTTTGGAGTGTGTGGTTGGCATTATTAAATTGATTGGTTTATAAACACAACACTGAGCTCCAGGAGACATTTACACTTTATACCTAGGATAGGCTGAATTATAGAGCTGCACCTTTAATTTCAAGATCTTTTTAAATAATTGGTTTGTAATCTCTCTAAGTGCAAAATTGTGTTTGTCAACCAAATTAGTTTATTTTGAAATGCAGAAAAAACTTGCAGAGGGTAGTTTTTAATCAGCAATTATGTTACAATGTCATAATAGCTAGATAGTAATGCCACAGAAAATTTTGCATAATTTGCCTTTCATCTCATTTGTCTCGTAATGGGCCATTTTCATGCTGCAAAAAGCAGTCACCCCTGCTGCATAATTTAGTTGTGCATTACTGAAAGTTTCCAGATTCAATCATTATATTTCCTACCTTCTAAAATGTTTAATCAAGGTAAGGTTAGGTTTATTATTTGCACCCTCAGTGGAGAAGCATTGGTTGAAGACCCTCAAGAATAACCGATAAGTAATGAGTTCAGAGAGCCATAATTGAGACCGATGTAGAGGGTGGAGGTCTATTTGGTGAAAGGTGAGAGAAACGGTGGTACCAGTGCACTTTGAGGGTATAAACGGTTAGAGTAATTGGACAGCCCTAGTTTGAATTATTGTGTATGTATTTTGCAAAGAAAGAATATCCCAATCATAACATGGCAAACAATGGAGGCCAACAAAAAATCAGAGCAATTTATTGAACTTCTGTTACTTGTCCTGTCAGGTCACTTCTAAAATCTCTTATGTTTAAATTGAAATAAAACTGGGACAGTTAGCATCTTTGAAATAATGCTGGCACTTTCTGGAACTTGGTATGAGTACTAAATATACTATGACCAACAAATTCATCTGATTAAAAACAACACAATGCCGGATGTAGTGAGATCTGTGGATGATAGTCAAACAACATTAGATTTAGGGGCATACAAGACACAAGACCGGAGACGGGGATTGACCCTTTTGATGAAAGACTGATCCCATACATAACATGACTTTCCATATTGTTCTGGTCATTCAGTTGTTAAATCATCCTAACTCTGCAGTCCATTGTCAGATACACCCTCTTTCCTAACACTCATCACAGTGTTTGCTAGATGTATGTTTTGTTAAAAAATTAAGACTGTTTTAACCCAGCATGCCTAAAGATCTACTGAGAAAAAGATTTGGGCGAAAGATGGGTGTAGTTGCTAGCTGGCTATGTTCTGTCAGCAGCCGTCTGATGCCAAACCAGGGAGATCAATTCCAAACTCATACGCATTGACTGCAAAATCAATGTTGTTCCTGTAAAGACTATCACACCTCACTTTCACAGTGAGGTGTGCCATCACCGCAGAAGTGCATTCTGTGAGTCTACTGCTTTCTAAGAAGGTAAGCAACTATGCTGGAGATGTTTGCCTAATACTAGAACTGAAGAGTCAGTCAATCAGTTTATGAAAACGACTTCAAAATAAAGGCCCTTAGTTCAGAGAAATACTGTAAAAGCGCCTCCCAGTCCGCTTCAACTCTCCTCTCATTCAGAGGGTGGAGGAAGGAGACGGATCCGATGGAAGAGCCTCCCTCTGTCGGCCATGTCTGCAGCAGACTTCTGGGGGAAGATGGTGGCACACTGCCATGAAATTTAGGATGACCTATCTGCCACCATTTTCAGTTGTGTTATCTCTGCTAAAATGTTTACATTTTTGTCACCTTCTGAAGGTAGCCTTCTTCATTTTGCATAATCTTAGACTTAGATACCTGCAGTGTTCCCTGTGTACTCATGTGTTAATAAACCATTTCATACTTCAACTGGCATGTACGCAGATTGTCTTCAACAGTACTGGTGCTGGCAAGGGCCTATGCCTGATTGGATGAGGAGAGCAGAGCTGGACCAGACTCCACACATTAAACGTATTATGGAGGCTTCTTCAGGGTAAACTTGGGTAGAGGACAGCCCGGTGCTCCACTTGCCACCATTGGTGTACTGATGTACTTCGAAGTCTGATTGTGTTTATTGACTGTATAGAGATCTGTACTGAAATTGAGATTTGTAATGGAGCTGGTGACAACGTGATTGACTGGTTTGGAGTTGTTGTAATGTGGGCAGCTGACAACGTGATTAACTGGTTTGGTTTTGGATAGGTATGGCGGCGGCCAAGGATGTCAGAACCAAGAAGTATGTGGGTGTTTCCACAGCATAGGGCAGCAGACACTAGAAGGGTGAGGAGAGTGATAGGACCACGAGTGCCTACCACCCTTAGCTCAGACACTAGTGGATGAATGTGTGAATGGAAACGGTGCACGGATGTGAGCCCCAAAAGGCTTTGGCTAGCGGTTTCTGAATGCAAGCGGCTTGTAGAGGTGGGAAGGATCCCCCCCCCCCCGCTCCAACAAAACAGATGGTGAGAACTATTAGCTCCACCATTACCCTTGTTACCCGTTTCCCCAACTCTCTCAATGGGATAAGCTGCAACACAGAGTCAGCAGATGCCTAACTGTGAACCTAGTTGTGAATGAGGATGTAGCAAGGAAAAGAGATAGAAAAATGCAAGAGTGAAAATGGCCCTAGCAAAAGGGACTCCCGCCCATGTGATGTACCACCAGTATGGGAAAAGCATGTGCAGGTATATGGAAAATTAGGTTAAGTGCACTAGCAGTGAGTATAAAAGGTATTATTCTGAAAGAGGTACCTTAGACATTGAGCTCTTGAATATCCTTAAGAAATGACTGAAGGGTCCTCAATATAAATCAAGTCCAGAACAATCGGTTGACCTCCCTTCCCTTTGTGAAAAGATATTTTTTTTTCTTTTTAAACGCAGTCTTGTTTCCTTTAAGGAAAATGAGATGCATTCGAATTTTTTTTGCGGTATTAAAAAGCAGTTACAGAAATAGTGGCCTGCTGGCCCCAGCAGGACACTATCCCCGTGACGGCCTCCAATCGCAATGAGTTAGAATGTGTTGCCTATCTCATTAATATGCATGAGATAAGTAGGATCCTGATCCACTATGATTCAGAATTTAAAGAAGCGACCTATTAGTAGATAGGTCGGTTCTTAAAATTCTTTTCTGGTCGCTAATTGAGATCTTATTTTGCGACCAATACATAGTACAAAAGGCCCCAGGCCTTTCCTCATTCATCCAAAAATGAGGTAGGGCCCCCTTCCTGACAAGCACTACCTGAAAAATGAAAAACTACATTTCACACCAGATGGTCCAAATGTTAGTATAATTAGTAGTACACAAGTGCCCTGGCACCGATGCACACTGCATAATACACATATGTAGCAACACAATTGTTGGCTTTGTGAGGCACTGGAGACGGAGTGGGGCCATTCACAGTCTGTAAAGACAGAAGTCCCTTCACACAATGAAAGCCATTTAAATAAACTAATGCAGCCAAAATGCAGCATTAACAAAGCATAGAACATCCTAAAAAAATCAAGGCACTAGCTAGATAAAAAGAGTAGATATCGAGAATCTGATAGAGTTTTTTCATGGGATTGAATGTGTTAGAAATCTAAAAGAGCAAAATTGGTTTGCTTGAGAAGCAAAAACAATAATGAATACAAGAGCGTAATATGTACTGCTGCATGTTTTTAATAAATAAATAATAATTGCGATTTCAATTGTAGGTTGACAAGATAAGTAAATACATTTGTGACAAAAATGTGCTTATCGCATACATGTTTAAATGGATATAGCAATTGGAGGCTCTTTGCTTGATTTTGATTTTCACCCCAACCCTCAAAAATGTTCCTTATTTAGAAATTTGCAACAATTGCATCAGCAGTGCTGCAGCCTGTATAATACACACCTGTAGTTGCAAAATTAAATTGGCGCCAATGCAATCAATATAATGCAAAGCAGTGTTTTTGCTTCTTAGAACAGTTGTCCGTCCATTTGCCTGAGTTAATGATTGGAGAAGCATCCAGGAAGAATTCCGACCTTACTACGGTGAGATAAAACTCTTTAAATAAATAAATAAACTTTTCCCTGTCCACATTTGAATCATTTATTTTCATAAATAAAGCCCTTTAAACCATAGCGGCTGTGGATGTGGTGAGTAAATGGTGAGGGTGCCAGCACAGCAGCAGAAGGCTGGTCAGTTACCGTGCGGGCCGGAATCCTGGCTGTACATGCCTTATATTCACTCTAGTGAAGGTGCACCATCTGTTAGCAGCCGAATGGCCGTCAGATAACACCGTTCACATGGCGGATGCAGATAAGCCGGGGCAGTTCACACAACCTGGATATTGTATCTGTTTATCATTGTCAGTCAACAGCGGCCCGAGTCCTAAAATAGAACCCCCTCTAGATAAGCAGACCAGCACCAGGGCATGGAGTGCTAAAAACACAGGCATTTCACTCGGGGGATATTCGCAGGAGAAATTAAAGTTCATTACTGTACCATGCAAACTTTAAACAACACGGTATGTAACGTGAAAAATGTAATGTATATGTATTGATTTAACACGTGAATATGTAATTTTTAAATGTAATATATATGCACCAGCAAACACTGTATTACACTGGATTAGATCTGAATACAGCAGGATGGATGTGCAAAAGATCATTTTTTTAATCAAAAAGTACGCGGACGGCAGCATTTCAATTTGTGCCCACTGTGTCGAGTTTACTAACTTTGACCAACTTTGCTTGTGGGAGATTTCTGCACAACAAGGTTGGTGTGAGAAAATTGCATCTCTCACAACAACTTTTTTTCAAGACAATTCCCGTGCCAAAAATGACTGTCAAAACGCTTTACCTGACTTAACTATTTTTAACCAAGATTGTAAAACGTATGGAAACTGCAAAGTCGTTAAAAGGTTTTTGAAGGAATTGTTGGAGGAAACTCTTCACAGCTTTGCAACCCCCTTACATCAAAGCTCATCACTTACAACTGGTGTTACTAAAATTCTCAAACATAACTTTATTTTAGAAAAACTAATTTTACGAATCTTTATTGTCTACATTTACCAAAGTTGTGTTGAAACAAAGACAGGCATAACAGAAACAAGGGGAAAAAAATCTTGAAAATAGTATTTCTCATGATATTTATAAAGTATATTTGCAAGGTTAGGAACTTTATTTATTAAAAACATTTTGGCTGAAGATTCAGTCAAATATTCACCTTGATGCCAAAATATGCAATTTGTGGAGACAGGTGTAAGAGTGATCTGTCACCGTATGTTCTGATTTCCTGGTTTGAAAATATTGCAATGAATGACTGTGTGGAACTCATTCTGAGAACTGTAAAGTTCTCTATTAGGAGTTTGCTCTTAATCAGAAGTCCCTCCTTTCTCCTCGATCCCTTTGCTTGAACCGGTAGGATTACATACCCACAATTTCCTGTTTCCTTGGGAGGGTCTCTCGCTGTAGGAAACAGTAAGATCAGTGGTGGGAACAGATGCAGTCAGAACAGGAAGTGCCCTGTCTGTGTCTCCGGAAACCACAGAAAAGTGTGTGGTGTGATGTTGTGAAACCTGATTACCAGAAAAGAAAATCATTGGGAGTGCACTGAAGCTCGTCTTCTAACCTATAATTGGATGAAGTTTAGCCAAAATTCACAGATTTGGCTTTGCCTGAATACTCTTAGTAGCCAGCAAAATTGTTAAGGTTGGGTTTATTAAATTCCTATTCCAAAATCTGGTACAAATTCACATGTAAAAAAACTTTGAAGAGGAAGCATGGTCTTCAAACTAAGGGGGTCATTATGATGGCGGGCGGATCGTCACCGCCTGGCCGGCGGTGGCGATCCGCCCACCATCACAACACAATTCACCCCCCGCCATATTACTATGGCGGGGGGTACCGTGGTGGACGGAAAGTCCGTCCGCCACTTTTCTGCCGGTCGGCAATCGTCACGATTGCCGGCCGGGCGGAACTCGGGCACAATATGGTGGCGGTGCCTGGAAGGCACCGCCATCCATATTAGGATGCCTGGCGGTTCCGGCCCTTTCATGGCGGTGATGCCGCCATGAAAGGGCTGGTGGGAATTGCTGTGGGGGCCCGTTGTGGGCCCCCGGGGGGGTAGGGATGTGGGGGGCTGCACTTGGGGGGTACCTATGGTATCCCCCTACATTGCCATGCTCAAGGTGGCAGGCACCGCGCGGTGCCTGTCACGTTGTGCATGGCAATGCACAACATGCCTCTTTGGCATTGTGGCGGGTGCTGCTTACAGCAGCACCCGCCGCAATGTTAGAGATGCGGGATGCGACCGCCACGGTGGCGGTCGCATCCTAATTGGTGATGCGGGACCGCCGCACCACTGGCGGCCGGTCCCAGCACCGCTAGGGTGGCGGGCGGACTGAAGTCCGCCCGCCATCCTAATAGGCCCCTATGTGCTTAGCTTGGAATCCACAGATGAGGGTTAGAATTATGGTTTCACCAATTGTCCAAAATATAACTCTGCTTCTGGGGAATAATTTCATCTCCATGGCCGATTTGCCCATAAATAGGCAAGACTCACAGCAAATCATGAGTATGTAATACTTAATCTGTAGTAAGCCGCGTCTATTCACTCAATGGTCTTTGTGAATCTGTCCATGCAGCCCTTGTCCTGCTGGCGTTTCCATTCACCACATTAGTTCTCATCTAGGTGTTCCAAAGTTCAGATATCGGACTCTGAATCTAAATGTGGCTGCAGACATGCAATGGACGGTTTCCTACAGATGTATCCCGACCCTAAAATCTAGCTGTGGGAGCAATCTTTATATCCACCACCAAAGGTGGCAAACTTGACATTTTTAGCATTTTGTCGAGTTTCCCAACTTTACCGTGCAAGTTTCCGTAAATAAAAGTATTTTTATGAGAGAATTCTCCCACAATTTCTCTAATCATTTACAAGCTGCCAATCGCATGACATAGCGGGCCAAAAGTACGCGCCTTGTAAATACCATGGTGTACAGCGCCTATGGGGTGCGCAATTTGCACCACATTCCAATTTATGCACCTCCGAATGTGGAATGACTTGCAAATAGCGTATAATTTTACCATTCTGAGATGTGCAAACTCAGAATGTGCCCTGTTTGCCATACGATTCACGTTAGGTTTTAATAGACAGAAATGTTATGGGAAAATGTGCATCTGTAATCCTGATCCAAGTGCACATAGGATATGGCATACAATTTGTGCCCGAATCACGATTAACGAGCCAAGTGGCATCAGCAACTGTGTTTTTTTTGTGTGGAGTTTCTTCTTGCAAACCTAGTTAAAGAGAGCAGTAGCCCCATACATTTCTTTTTATAAACTTTTGTGGAATTCATGTTTGCAAAGAATTATCTAAGAGCCAAGATCTCCTTCACAGCCATGTATTTAGGGTTAGCAGTGGGAAGTGGGGGGGGGGGCTCTTTGGGAGAGCATGTATATCCTTCCAAAATGCAGTAAACAGGAAAAACCCATAGGTTTGTGAGTATCCACACATTTTGCTGGCGTTTTCCCACTCTGAAAGTCCATATAAAATAAAACAACTCTTGTGAAAGAGAGAATTAAGTGGTTTTCCAGGTATGGAAATGAAAAGGATTTCTTCAGGGGGAATATATTGGTACATGTGCGATTGCACGTTCCGCCATTATTTCCGCACGAGGAGTGGGTTTACCACTTAAGTACATTTTTCCCACTAGACGCATACACAGAAATGTACAATTTCAGTGGCACTCCTGAGATTCTTTTGTGAATCCTCAAAAATTCAGAAATCTTCACCAAACATAGGAAGAATAGAGAGAAGTCTACAAGAGTAGGTTTCACATTTTTGAGGACCTGGTTTGTGAAGCAGGCACTCTAACAGGTTTCTAGGCCTGGCATGACAGTGCAGCTGTTGTCAGACCTTTTGTGATCAACTGGAAATAGCTTTAGGAAACACTGCGGAGAGAGGGTCTTTGGCTCTGCACAAATGTTGATTCCCTTGAGTACAGATTTTGATTGGGTAGAAGTGTGTTTTTCCAGAGAAATTGAATTGCACTTTGTGCCTTATGGGAAAGCTTATGCTCCATATAGAAGAACTTAGCTGTTTATGTTGACATGCCTATAGGCCTGATCGGTTTAATATGAAAAGGTATTATATAACAGTAGGTCAGTCTTACTTACTGTGAAAAGCCTATGATAATGCCAATAGGCCTTTAAGGGTGGATTGCCGTTACTCTGTGTAAATCTTCTACACAGGTATTTTGCTACATGGAATCTTAGAGGTTACAATAGTGGGCAAGGGTTTAAGACCTGTACTTTGAGTAGCCTTGTTATGTCTTTGTAGGGAGGGTTGTACATTGTTTTGGAACTGTAATTTTGTACATAATTGTAATTTTATGACTGGAAATCAATAGTTGCCTTGAAGGAAACCCTATGCAATATACAGTAGACCCGAGTATGTTATGGTAACAAGCCAGTGGTAACGGCTACAGGCCGGAGTGGTCCATATGAAAAAGATATGTCAGAGGCCATAGGTCTAATCATTTGATTATTAAAATATACGACAACCGCAGCAGGCCAGACTTATCTATAGTGAAAAACATATGTTAAAGTCCAGTCGGCATTGAAGGGCGAATCTTCATTACACTGCATTAATTCCAGAGAATACTGTAATAGGAGAGGCTTTTTTTGTTGGTTTACTCCCCTGGTATCCCTCTCTGACAAACCCTGCGGTTCTAAGATTGGCACTCGATCCTTGTTAACCATTTTAGCAGAAGTTGAATATTGGTATGCTTAATGTAGTTTTTGTACATTTATAATGTTCTGACTGTATACCTGAGGCTTGCCTTGTAAGGTTATAGTAACAAACCAACAATACAGGCTAAATGGCTGATTGGTTTACTGGGAAAAGTCATGTCAGATACCGTGTGTCTGATTTGTTTATTGTGATAGGTTACGACATAGGCAGTTGGCTTGACCAGTTTATTGTGAAAAATGATTGCTAAAGCCAATAGGCCTTTAAGAGTGCATTGCCATGACACCCTGCTAAAAGCTGTAGACAGATAATTTGTTACACGGACTCTCCCCGATTATTGCAGTAGACAAGGACTTTGGTGTTGGTTACCACCTCTGAAAAAGACTTGGAGCCATTGCTTACTCTGTAAAAAAACATAAGTGCCAGATCCCTTGTCGGGAGGCCAATGCCGCTTGCACCGCAATTGCAATTGCAACAGCAATTGCAATTGCTGCTGTTGGTGCTGCAATTACAGTATCAACACAGCTACTAACCATCACACACCTCCTACAAGTGTGGAAAGGGTGGGAGCACACTGCTTCACCTCCCAGCACAGTTCGCCCCTTAGCATTATGGTAAATGCAGTTTGTAATACATGCTTACTTGAGATTTTACTGGAGTGTTCCACCAAAGTCGGTGCAGGTTAGTGCTGTACATCTCTAGACACGTGTTTCTGGATTTCATCCGTCATCAGTAGAGATAAAAACGAATTTTATATGGGGTTGCTGAGCAGGCTGCCACAATCCTTACAGGTCTCAGTACCTCTCACAGGTGCACAGGTGCAACTCCACAAGCTCGTCAGCTCAATGGTTCAAGGGAGCATTTTCAAAACAGGAAGGGGTGGGAGCACACTGCTTCACCTCCCAGCACAGTTCGCCCCTTAGCATAGATATTATAGAGATCAGCACTATCTGCGCCAACTCTGGCGAAACACTCGGAAAACTTTAGTAAAGCAAGCAACATGAGACTGCATTTACCAGAATGCCAGGGGCCAACCTTGCTGGGGGGTGAAGCGGTGTGCTCCCACCCCTGTTTCTCCTACAAGTGTGACTATTGCTGGCCCACAAAGCTATAACAATGGCTTTGGCACCAGGTATTAGTCATTTTTAATATATACTGAATTTATAAACACCTGTTGTGCTCTTCTCTAAATTAGACAAACAGTGCCACCACATGGCAGACTGTCATAAGTGCTGGTATTGACAATTAATTGCCGGTGCCGGACACCGGAACCCACTTGCTTAAATTAGGCACTGTTTGGAGCTAAAGATTTGCAATGTGATAATCCTTGTTAGGCCTTACCTAGTTGGCTGTAGGTTGTTTAGCAAACTGTTCTTTTATACAGTTTTGTATTTGTATTTTTTTAATGCAATTTGGTTTCCCCTTGGCAGCATACTGTGTGGGGCAATGGGTTAGCCCATTTCTGCCTTTGTATCTATTGCCCTGTGAGTGATGGGATTTTTAATGTTCTTGTGCACATTAGCTCAAAACTGAGTGCACTTCAGCGCCTGGGCTAGTAGCCCAGTCATTTAGCTTTCCAATGTTTTTTCGTTTACATGTCCCCATTAATTTCTTAAAGCATCCTGTAGCTCCCGACACGGTCCTACTAGGCTGCTCGCCAGACATTTATTCTTTTATTTCAAATTCTGTTTATTGAGTTTTAAGATTGATACAGAAATGTAGTACACATGCAACAGTTGTCAAGATAGGCCAAGAGTTACAGAAATCACATGTAGGTTACAGCTTATTCACGAGTTCTGTGGCATGAAAAACGTATTGATAGTTACAATCATATCATGTTGCATATAGTATTCTACGACCTTCCATCAATCCACCATCTAAGGAGAGAAACATAGAAAGGAAACTTAACAACTCTAAAAGAACCAACAAAACCGTGATGTCAAGGTGCAAATAATAATGACGTGGTCATGAGGGATGGGCGTCTGGGCCCAGGACGAGGCATCCTCCCAGCTGCAAGCTGCCATCTGTGTTGCTGTGGCATTAAATATGAAACAGATTGAGGGCTCTTAGCCGTGGGGCGCACGCCGTCAGCGGAAGCCCTTCCGATAAGTAGCTCACCAGCGGGGACCATATATATTCGAATCCTTTTCTGGTGTCGTCCACTATGTCGGCCATGCGCTCCAGAGCCAATGTCCTCCATAGCCGCGCATGCCATTGCGTTAAAGACGGTGCCTCTTGTTTTTTCCATGCGGCAGCTACTGCCATTTTAGCTGCCCCCAGGCAAAGCCACATGACAGACCTATCACTCTGCGTCTGGCATTTCAGGGTTGTATCTCTCACCCCCAGCAAGGTGTGTTCCAGGGAATGGGGAATTGGGTACCCCAACATGAGTTTAATTTGGGACAGGATCTCTTTCCAAAAAGGCTGTATGGAGGGGCAGTCCCACCAGATATGATGAAAGTCGCCCAATAGACCACACCCCCTCCAGCATCTATCCGAAGTGTTGGGGAAGATCATGTGCAGTTTCTGGGGATACAAGTACCAGTCATACATGATTTTGTAGTGCGCCTCCCTTAGATACATCGAGCAATTAAATTTCGCTATGTCTTTACTTAAATGCTCCCGCTGTTTGTCCGCTAAAGGAGTATCTAAAAGTGCATCCCAAAAGCGTTTATATCGCGGGATTGTCCTGGGGCTCAGAGCTTGTATGAGAGCATACAGAAAGGAAATGCATCCCTTGGAGGTGGACCCAGATTGGGCAAACTTCTCTATGGGGAGCAGGTCCCTGGTGGCGGCCAGCCGCACCAGGGGCTGCTGTACCCAGTGTTTAAGCTGCAAATAGTGGAATTCCTCCTTGCCAGTTAGTGTGAATTGTTTCATGCATTCTTGAAAGTTGAGAATCTCTCCTTTATGAAATAGGTGGGAAATCGTGAGACAACCCCCCACCAGCCATGCCTCGAAGGGTCCCTCTTGGAGCGCAGGGGGGAAGGCAGCATTGAAATGTATGGGGGCTTAGGGAGATGGAAAGGTGGTCAGCTGCAACCTCCTAGTGAGAGCATCCCATACCCTTAATGTGGTGGATGTGGGTGTACTGATGTAGGCGTTGGGCGGTCTGTCATATTTCGGCTTCCACAATAGATCCCATATGGTGCGGCCGGTTATTCGTCTGTCTATATGAAGCAGTGTTTCTCAGAGGCACGCAGCGACCATTCTGTGATTACGCGCAGCTGAGCCGCCCTGTAATATCCCTGAAAATCCGGCAGCGCCAGACCCCCCTCCCTGCGCGAGCAGGCGATAGGGCAAGCGAGCCCTCCTCCCCAACCAAATAAATTTAGTAATCATTTGTCGCAACTCCTTAAAGAGATCTTTTTCCACTGGAATGGGTAGCCCCTGAAAGAGGTAAAGCAATCGGGGGGGCGCGTTCATTTTGATGGCATTAATCCTGCCCAGCCAGGAGATGTATGCAGCACTCCAGTTGCCCAGGTCAATTTTCAATTGGCGTAGAAGGGGTAGGAAATTAGCCTTATAGAGATCTGAAATACGGGGGGTAAGCTTGATACCCAAATAGGTAATCTCCTTAGCTCTCCACTCGTCGCCACTCCTCCGGGCTAGTTCCGGAGCGAAGGTGCGGTAAAAGTGTGCTGTAAACCCGTCCGGCCCCGGTGCTTTCTGTAATTTAAGTGCGTCAATCGCCTGCTGCATCTCCTCAGGGGTAATGGGTTTAGCCAAGTCCTCATTGGTGTTAGCCGGGACCTATGGGAGGTTTAAGGGGTCCAGATACCCCGTTTGGTCCTGTGCCCGTGGGTGTTCTGAAGTGTAGAGAGTACGATAAAACTCTTCAAAGGCCTGCGCCTTCCCATCCTCTGTCTTATGTGAGACGCCTGCGTCATCTACTATCAGTTTTATGTATTCCCTTTCCTGTTTGGCCCTTAGTTGGCGTGCGAGCAGGGATCCCACTTTGTTCCCTCCCTCATAACCCCTGGCCTGTAAGCGTAAGATGGTTTTTTCCGCCCTGTTAGTGTATATGGCCTGCAGCTTCCCTTTGAGGGCAGTTACTTTCCGCAGCGCCGGAGCCGAGGGACTAGTCTTGTGCGCCTGCTCTGCGGTCTATAAGTCCCTTTCCAAAATGAGGCGCTCCTCTCGCTGCTGTGTTTTCAGGGTGGTGGCCAACTCGATGCACTTACCCCGGACTACCGCTTTGAATGTGTCCCAGGTGGTGGCATGAGAGGTGAGCTCGGGATCATTCTGCTCAAAAAAATCTTTAATGGTTTGCCTAAGTTCATCTCGCAGAAGTCTATCCCTGCAAAGGAAGTGGGGGAAGTACCAATGCACGTGTTTTGGGCGTGGGTTCGGCCAGGTGAGGGTCAGCTCGAGGGGGGCATGGTCAGACAGGCATATCGGGTGGAAGTGTGTCTGTAGTACCGAGAGGAGCAGAGATTGGCTCGCAAATATGTGATTGATGCAGGAGTATGTCCTGTGGGAGTGGGAGAAGAAGGAATAGTCGCGGACGGTGGGATTGCTATCCCTCCACACATCCACCAGGCCCAGGTGCTGGAGTTGTGACCTAAGTGCCTTGCCAAAAAAAAACCTTCCCGCCCTATATGGATGAGTCGTGTCTAGCCCCTGATCCCAGACAAGATTGAAATCTCCCATCAGGAGTATGTCCCCTTGTGCAAAGTTCTCCAAGGCCATAAGGAAGGAGAGTATAAAGTCCTGTTGTCCCGTATTTGGTGCTTAGATAGCTGCAAACGTGCACTGCCGACCCCTCAAGTCCCCCCGAACCATAATGTACCTCCCTGCTTTGTCAGCTTTGGTGTCCTGGGCTTGAAACGGGACCCCCGCATGGAAAAGAAATGCCACCCCATTCTGTTTTGAGGCGTGAGAGGATCTGAATATAAGAGGATAAGCTTTATGTTTCAGACGGTGTTCCTCAGGTTTTTTGAGGTGGCTTTCTTGGAGGGCCGCCACTTGGATATTATGGTCGATTAAGTATTTCCAAAGGCGTTGTCTCTTATTAGGGGATTTTAGGCCCCGGACATTCCATGTTAAAGTCCGGACTGCCATAATTATCTGGATGGGACCCCGCCTCCCACGTTGGGCCCCCTGTCCTGGCTTTGGCCCCGGTCACCCCCCCCACCCCCCAACCCTGCAAATGAAAAGTATAAAAAAGGCACCATGACATCTAACTAACTTAACAAAACAACATAAACAGTAAAATCGAGTACAGAGAGTCCCCCTCGCAGAGGGGAACCTCCTCACCAGAACAGACTCGAGGAACTTAACCATTCCCATTCCCCCAGCCCATATGACATCAACTATTAAGGCATATGCATAGTGAAATTATACAGCCACCCAATGGCTTACACATTCCCGAGCATCCCTGCATTAGCTACTCAAGTCTGTCAGTTCCGACTGCTCCATAAGGGGCCAGAAGATTGCAAGTCCTCTGCTCCAGCCACCCTCCCAATGTAATCTCCTTACCACAGTAGTGACAGGCAGCTATTCACTTCGTTCACATCAAGCGCAGCTCGTCCAAATGGCCCACGGGCCACAAGCATCAGTCCCAAGACTACATGGAGGTGACCGGGCTAATGGTTTCACCAAAGTCGTGTGAAGTGCCAGTCCTCCGCTCCATCCATCTCTCCACAACAACATCTGGCTGCCCCCCATGGGGTAGAGGGGGGGGCTAGAATACCGTGTCATCTGTAAATAGTCCAGTCGTGGGACCCTTCGTTCTTAAGACTCAGTCCGGAGATTTGTTGCTCCTTCGTCCTACCCTCCGCCACTGGCCGGCCCCCTGTCGCTCTCGCTGCCTTTCCCCTTCTGTGGCCCTTGAAGTTGCTGCATCATTGGGCACAGGGATCTTGATTCCCAAGATGTCCGCCACCTCCGCCAACTCGGTGCAATGCAAGTGTTTGTTTTCCCATTGGAAGGCAATCCCAAATGGATAGGTCCACCTGTACTTGACCTTCTTCTCTCTCAAGCAGTCGGTGATCGAGCGGAATTGCTGCCGGTGCATAAGAGTGGCTTGGGCCACGTCCTGGTAGAGTGTACACGTTGCGTTTTGGAAAGAGACTTTGTCAGTGTTTCTAGCTTTTTGTAGGACCAGTTCTTTAACTTTAAATGAACTGAATTTTGCCAGAATGTCTCGGGCCTCCTGCCCTCCCCAGGGAGCCGCGGCCCCACTCTGTGAACTCTCTCCAGATGGATCTCGGGGCTATCCTCTCCCAAGACCGTGGAGAAAAGGCACACCATGAAGGCCTCCAGATCAGGTCCCTTGCAGTCTTCCTCCAGGCCACGGACTCGTATATTATCCCGGCGGGACCTATTTTCTAAGTCTTCGCACTTGAGCAAGGTGGCTCGTAGCTGACCGCTTAAGTCCGCAGAGCCTTCCTCCAGGGGTTGAATGCGATCAGTCAATTCTTGCACTTTTGCCTCAAGGTCGAGCATTCTGGTGCCCACCGAGTCCATGTCAGCCTGTAGGGTCGTCAGTTTCTCCCTCATTTCCACCCGAAACGCATCGAAGGAGGCATCCATGTCAGTCTTAATGTCCGCTGGGAGCTCTTTTTTAAACTCCCGGAGGGAAGACAGGAGGTCCTCCCTAGTGAGCGCCATTGCTCCTATAAGCTGCGCCGTTTCCTCACCGGTCGATCCCGCACTTGAAGCGGCAAAGTAGTTGGAGACCTTATTGTTGGGGACCTTTTTCGGTGGCATAGGTGGGTGCTTTGCTTGGTCAGCTCTTGGCCGCCCCCGTTGCAGCGCGGAACCAAGCTGTGCGCTCCTCGTTCAACTAAGGGGCCAACGCCGCCCACAATCCTCTGCGGGTGTACCCCCGGTGCTGATTATTAGGGCTCCAGGAGCTGATCAGAGGGCCCCTTCAGTGAAGGCGGCTTGCGTGCTAATGTTGGGTCTCTTCAAGAAAGGTGGCGGCCGCTGGCGCTGCTCTCCACATTACTCTGGCTCCTTTCTGTGTTCAATAGGAAGGGGGGCCTGCATAATAGCTCTGATATCGCTGCCGGAGCTCTCCAGTGACTTTCCTCAGTGTTTGGCGTCCATGTTAGGGTCAGGCAACAGGCGCCCAGTGCCACGCGTAGGAGTTGGCTTCAGGCCCCCTCTAGTGCATGCTGCTCAGACCATTAACTCCCTGCAGGGCTCAGTGATAAGTGTGCCAGTCCCACCACTTCTCTGCTACTCCCTGGTTCCTCACTTTGTCATGCTCTTGCCACGGCGGCCATCTTGAAGTCAGGCGCCATGTGGTCCATGGTGGTCAATGGGCCCTGCTTGGTCTCCCTCGAGGCCCCCGCCGTAGTGAAGATCCCCACACTGCAGTCTGCCTTTGAGACACAGCGCTTGCCAGGGCCCCCCGCCGGTGCGAGCCTCCAATTAAAGAAAATCAATGTCCCGGGGGCCTAGCACTGCTCGTGGCCCCCCACTGTGGCTCCTGATGCGGCCGCCGGCCACCTTGCTCTGCCCCCCGGCCTAACTAGGGGGCCCCCGATTGCAGCGCTCACCTGGTGGCCCTGTGGGGGCTCGGGGACACTGCTGCACTTTACTCCACGATCCCAATAGGAAAAGTTGCTCATTCACAAGGAGCCCAGTCTCGGGTAGTCTTGGCCCTGTCCGCGCCTCACCTCAGCGCGGCGGGGGCATGCATCAGGTCGCCGATGGTCTCATGGAGGCTCCAGTCGGCTTGTCCTCGGCCGGGCCCCTCCATTAGCACCGTTCGTCGCGTCCGCAGGGGCGCCCCGCCATTTTGTTATGTCCGGGCTCCGGCGGTTATCGCGGGGACATCCCGCTGGCTCCTGAAGGCGTCGTCATCCCGCTAAGCAATTCAGGAGCGCACAAGGGGTCACGACCGGAGTCCTCACTGCTCCGCTCCCCGCAGATTCTCACAAGGGGCTCAGCTGCAGTGCTATGCGGCACGCCCGACGGGGAGAGCCGCCATTTTGTATATCTAGCCCCGGGGCGGCCGCGGTCTATTGGTGCTCAACCACTTCCTCCCTGGGGCTCCTCTGAGCACGAAACCAGCGCGCAGCAGTTCCCCCACGCCTAGCTGCTCCGTGGGGGGGTCGGGGTGCGCTTCAATACGCCTTAGGACATACAAATTACAGGGCTTGGGACGGAGCCGGTCGGAGTCACGTCCGATCGGCCATGTTGGCTGGCCACGCCCCCCATTTATTCTTTTAATTTATCTTTCATACACTTGTGTTTGCATGTCTGTTTTATTGTAGATGGGTAAGTGGGTGAATGCAAGATTGAGTCAGTGAGTGGATGAATGCAAGCAAGAGTGCAAAGATGAGTGGCAGAGTTCATGTATGAGTGATTAGGTGTCCTCTAGTCATCAGTGACTAAAGAGGCGTTTATAAGCCAGACCAATTGGCAATGCCAATGCTTGATTTTAATCTTTAAATTTCGCCAACAGATTTCTCTTTTATTCATAGTTGCTAAGTAGACCCCGTGTCAACCGTCTACATCTCTGACTTTCTATCCAACAGTACTTTCCATGCTGGGTTTTGTAGTTTCACTTTCCCATTATACATAATAATTTAAATGTCCCAACATTTAAAGTGTGGTTGGCTAAAATGCTAGGACTGGCTTAAGGTCCCAAATATGACTTTGGACTCTTATTAGCTCTGTGCGCAGCTCACTACCTAAACACTGCTCTGAATAGTAGTAGCAAAAAATAACATAACATGGAGGTTGTACCAAAGTTGAGAAACAAGCTGCAGCGCAAATTAGATCGGAGTAATGAGCTCATACAAGTGAATTGCCTATAAAGTTAAAGAAACCAAAGAATTGGCCTCATTCTCAAAATAAGCTTGAAATTTACTACCACATGCTAATGCCTGCTTTGTAGAAAATGTGTGACTTTTTTTTTTAATTCAGAAGGTTCTAGGAGAACTTCTTAGTAGATGCAACCACAACAGTTGCCCATGAGTAGAATTTTAATTTATTTGCTACTTTTAAGTTTTTAATATGCAAAAACATTTTTGAGTGCATAAACATACTGCTTAATCTTTTGTAGCAGATTGGAGATTTGCGGATATTTTACTGTGGAGCAAATAACGACGCATTCTAGACACGGATGCTTGCCCCAAGGTGATTGCCCTGTGATATTTTTTATTTATTGGGGTGCCCCCGTACCCTCATCCCACCTTTTTGATTTGCTACATTCTTTATTTACGCTGTGCAGTGCAGGCACAATGCCAGTCTGCAGGAAAGACTCGGCACAAAGTCTGCATACCTAGGTTAGAAGAAGAATATAGGGCAAGATTTATCTGTCGGCTGTATGTATACTCCATTGCAACGAAGGATACATACTACCAACATAATGATTCACCTACCCAATTTATATGCAGGCAGACCTTAGGTTTGACTACTCCGCCACAGCCATAGTAAACCTCTCCGACAGCTTGTTAGAGTAAGGGTCGTCGGAGAAAATGGTTATATGTCCGCCCACCCAATCAGAATGGGGGGACATATAGCCATGTTTTTACTGTCCGTCGCTGCCAGGCAAACCCTGGCGGTGAGGAACAGTGAAATGGAAATAAAGACCCCCTCACCATGGCATATACTCCCATGGAGAGGGTAGAATTACTTTTTTTATTTTCAAACAGATTTATTTTCAAAAAGAAAATCCCATTCGGGATTTTCTTTTGAAAATAAAAATGAAAACTGTATGGACGCAGCCCTCCAGCAAACAGCGAAATGCATTGTCAGGAATTACTCCATCCTCCTGGCTGGATGACAGTCAAATTATAAATTAGGCCCATAGTCTCCAGAATGTCAGCACCCTCAGTTTAGGTGGGAGACACCCTATTTTTCTTTTCCTTTTTTACCATAAAATACATAATTTTACTTTTCTGCCACTTAGAACGTCTTAGTCCTCAGTGCAAGGTAGTAGGGAAATTAAATCCCTCTGATAATTTTCTCTAAGTCTCTCTCCTCCCAGTTCCTAGATGTTGGCATTAATGTGCTCCCTACACTAACGATTGTTGATTAACCCTCTGTAGAGTTTACTGTGTTAGAATCTGGAATGTGGTTGGGGAGATTCTAAGAAGGGAAGAAAGAAGCCGGACTCCGTTAAAGGGAGTCAACTGTATATTGCTGGCAGTGGCGGCTGGTGACATTTGAAAGTGGTGGGGCGTAAAGGTTGGGTATAAGTGTTATTCCGTGTTTGGGGAGAAAACTTTCAAGAAACCAGTGGCAAATGGTACATTTTAAACCCAAATTTGAGAAAGAAAGGTTTATAAAGCAATTGTGAAAGTGCAGTGATGAAATATTTAAACACATCAAAACCTGCCCCATATCTTACTGCCTTAAATATGTTAAACAGTTACTGTAGTGAGCCACTTGTATGATTTGACGCAAGTACTGTGGAAATGAAACTATGAATATTCGGCAGCTATCTCTTCACGATAAAGTGCATGTTGACGCCACTGCAGGGCTGGGTACAGTTCTCTACCAAAAGGCACATGCAGTGTGTAGGAAGAAGGTGGTGTCGCAGTCGCACCCGCACCCACACCTTACCACCTAACAGGCTTTTGCAATGAAACCTCCTTTCAGATGCCCCGTAAACGGAAAGGTGTTTTTGGCTGTAGCAGACAAACACAACATGGTAACTACAGCGGCAGAAGCATTAATTCTGGGTCTGTCTCCCCAGCCAGGGGTCACCCACGCCTGCACTGCCGATGTTTGCTTAAATCACAACTATGTAAGCGGACAGTAAACACAGAGCTCTGAATACTGCGCAAGTCATACTTGAATGTTGTGACACGCAATGCCCTCGGCTCGAAAGCAGCATTCACTGAACATTTTGTTATATAAATTGCATAACACGCTTCCAGTATTTAGATTGCAGCCCAGCTATAACATTGTTCAACATATAGAAAGTCTGTGCCGTCTGACACCCACAGGCACATGTGTGAACATTACGAATCCAGACAGACATACACAGTTTCTGGCAATAACCTGAAAATCTGACCTCAATATGAAGAATTGAACTGAACATGATTTTTTAAGAATGCGCATCACAATAAATACTACTTCAAAGTAAAATAGTATAAAATATGCGCATCCATTGTCCGAGTCCATTGACGTACTTATGTACAATGTCCGCAATCTGAACTTTTTACCTATGTGCACTATTGTGTGAATTTAACGAACATCAAATGTACATATTCACACGTGTTCGAAGACGGAGTCCAGTGTTCAACACAGACTGAATAAATATGCACACCTTTCCATACTGGTGCATTTGCATCCTTAACCAAATTAAATATACGCTGACAGAATATACATCTATACTAACCGTACACACACGTTGCAACGTTATATTGCTTCTTCCGAATAGTTTTAAGGAAAAAAACACATTACACTTGGCAAGATGCATCTAGGCAGAAATATCATCATGTCAGAAACACGCTACACCTCTGTATGTTAATCAGTCGCGCCCGCATGACGGACGGGTGGGGGGAGAGGGGGTG
Organism: Calotriton arnoldi; assembly: GCA_963921515.1. Classification (NCBI taxonomy): domain Eukaryota; kingdom Metazoa; phylum Chordata; class Amphibia; order Caudata; family Salamandridae; genus Calotriton; species Calotriton arnoldi. The sequence goes on from CAWUFW010006974.1 coordinate 925,961, forward strand.
GAAATGGGGTCGTCGCGGGGGGAATGGGGGGAGGCGGGAGGGGTTTGTTTAATTAAAAAAAAAAACTTAACTTATCGTCCTGCCATCTCAGCTTTGGGATGGATCCGACTCCCGCCGTCCTGCCTTTTCCAATTCCTGCATCGTCATCAGGAAAGGCAGCCTCCCTCCCTCCCCTCTGCCAATCACAATGCTGCAATGGCGGCGTTGTGATTGGTGAGGCGCATCAGAGAGCGCCCGAGCCGGGCCATTTTCTCTATGTAGGCTGCATGCAGCAGCCTGCATAGAGAAAAAGGGAGAGTGGGCGGGCCTGCTCGAGGGCGGGGGGGGGGTGGAGTGGCTTGCCCACTGTTGTGCATACTGACTGTTTGGTCGGCCCGAGGGCCGACCAAACAGTCAGTATGCACAACAGTGGGCAAGCCACTCCCCCTGCCATCGAGCAGGACCGCCCACCCCCAACCAGGCACTTCTGCTTTCTCGCAGTGCGAGAAGCAGAAACATAAAATGGTAGTTATTACCATTTATGTTTCTGCCTTCTCGCACTGCGAGAAAGCAGTGGGGCAACGCCCCAATGGGGGAGCCGCCACTGATTGCTGGGAACCTGAGAATAAAAGAAAGAAGGAAGAAAGAAAACCAGCGTTGTATTTTCTTTACATGGCGACGAGTGTTGGTCTTGCAGGGGACAGACAACAGGTATTCCCACCCCTGGACGCATAAAGATATTTGAGGACGAAATGGAATTTAATTGGAAGGAAAACGACTGGCAAATGACACCGTGAATCGCAACACGGCTTAGAGCAACAACAGTGAGTGGTGTGATTAAAATCTTCTTCCGCGATTATTTCAGGTACCGATTTTTTATAATTTGCAGATTGTGGCAGTTGCGGGTACCTTAGCGCGAGCTAAGCGCGAGGAACACAGCGTCAAGTCTGATGCGAGTGCAGCGAAGTGCGCGTGTGGGAAGAAGAGTAGAGGAACGTACAGTGTCACAGCGCGAGGCAAGGCGCCCAGCCTGAAGCCTCGTGCGTGAACGGCAATGTGCGCGTTTAACGATACGCTTGAGAACAGAGCGTAAGATTTTATCAGCATGAGAGGCAGCATACGAACCACGGAGTACAGCGGGGAACTTGACAAGCAATAAAATTTAAGCTCTCTCTTCATGATTTATCATTAAATAGAGGGAAAACTAAAACAAAATATTAACTACCTGGAACCCACAACATGACAGGTCTTCCTCAATCCTCATGAACTGTGTGTTGCCTTCTGGGAATCTGAAAATAGAGGAAGGACCTTGTCAAAGTTAGAGGAATGGGCATTAGCAACAGTAAATCTTATGTATTGCTGAGAACAAGTCAAACCTTCAAGGATTTGTTATGTTGTATTATTATTTTAGTTAGTTTCTTTAACCTTTTATATTAATTAATTGTGTTAGATTATTATTTTAGATTGTTATTTTGGGTATTTTTGCAGGTATGGCAAATCAAGCGATGGCATCGCCACCACCATTTTTGTCTGCCCCAGGCGATCCTCCTGTGCCATGGAAACAATGGAAGAAACTATTTTTAACCTATATGTTGGCTAGTGGTGGTGATAAATATGGACCATTACTCAGGCAGGCGATCCTGTTACATCATTTAGGTGTGGAAGGCAGGAGGTTGTATGAGGAGCTTCCCGAATTGTCTTTGGGGATGGGGGATGGTCAGCCATGTAATGTCTATGAAATGTCTTTACAAACGTTGGATTTGCAATTTACGTCAAAAACCAACTTGGTTCTCGAACGTCATAAGTTTTTTACCAGGGTACAACGAGTGGATGAAGACATTGCATCCTATGTAGCTGCATTGAGGGGATTGGCAGTGTCTTGTAAATTTGAAAAATTAGCAGATTCATTGATCCGAGACCAAATAGTCAGGTGAACAAGAAGTAAAAATGTGAAGGAAAAACTTTTGATGAAAGAGAATAGTTTAGAAGAAACAATACAAATTGCAAAAAGTATGGAGCGCACTGCACAATGGATGAAAGAGATGGAGGATAGTGATCAGCGTAAAGTGGTTGCTGAGGTCTTGAGTGAGAACAAAATGAAATCAAAGACTCAAGGAAGTGTTCAAAACAAAAAAATGGATATTCAGAAGGAACCATGGAGTAGTTTTGATAACACTACTAAACATTATGAAACAAGTTCCGAGAAATAAAGTGTTTCTGGTGTGGGGCTCCAGGGCATACATCCTCTACTTTAAGATGTGGGGCAAGAAATGTGATATGTAGAAATTGTGGAATAAGGGGACATTTCGCCAAAGTATGTAGAATGAATGTGCGTAGTAAAAAGATATAAGAAATTGGACAGGATATCGATGATATATGTGAAGATGTCCATGATATTCTCCTTTCTATTGATGGGGAAGATAATGTCAGTATGAAGGGAGATGAAAAAGGGACGAAAGAAAGGGATCAGAAGATAAAGTTGGAGAGTGTTGATAAATTAGAGAAGCCACACTGTATGATTTCCATTGATGGTAAAATGCTGAAGGTATTGGTAGATTCTGGAAGCTTGTACACCTTGAGCTCTAAAAACTCCCTAGGGAGGAGTGGATTTGATGAAAGTATGCCATTAAATTAAGCTGATATAAAAGCAGTGGGTTATGGTGGCACAAGAATTGAAATATTGGGGATGAAGTGGATGACTCTCAAATTTAAATCTGAAGGTGGATACAGATGTGTGTATGTGACTAATTTTGGGTCAGACTTATTGGGCTGGCGTCATCAAAGAGATTTGAACATTATAATAAACCCCAATGCCAAAGAACCAGTGATGGTGGTGGAACCTACAAGAAGGGTCGAAGCCATAGATATTGAAGAAGGTCTCATAATGTCACTGTACCATAAGGTGTTTGCGGATGAATTGGGATTATTGAAAGGAGTTAGACATGTTGTGCACAAGGGAAGGAATGTGCCAAATCTGATGAGGGAGCCCTTGCGTAAGGAGTTGGATAAATTATTGGAACAGGACATAATTGAGCCAATTGAAGCATCAGAGTGGTTGGCCCCTGTGGTAGTAGCACCGAAGGAAGGGGGAAAAATTTGAGAATGTGTGAATTTGCGAGATCTGAACAAGAGCATATGGGTGGGCAGGCAACCACTTCCTAATATATCCGAGACCATTGCTGTGATGGGGGGTGGATCTGTCTTCAGTGTCTTAGACATTTCATCTGCCTACCATCTGGTGAACTTACATGAGGGGTCACGCCATTTAGCGTCTTTTGTAACACCTTTGGGAGCATTCCGCTGTAAGAGGATGCCATTTGGATTAGCATCAGCCTCTGCTGTCTTTCATAGGGTGATGAAAAACATATTTGGAGACATCAGTCAAGTTATGTGCTTCCAGGATGACATACTCATATTAGGGAAGGATGAAAGAGATCATGATGTGGTGTTTGATGAGGTAATGAGCAGATTGGAAGACCATGGTTTGACGATGAAAAGAGAGAAATGTTAGTTGAGGAAGAGGGAAGTGACATATTTGGGTCATGTGTTAAATGCAAAAGGAGTAAAGCCCAAGGAGAGTATTGTAAGGGCTATTGAAAACACACCGGAACCGACAAACAAGGATGAATTGAGATCTTTTCTCGCACTCGCTGAATATTGTTCATAGTATGTTAAGAATTTCACAGAAATTGTAGAACCATTGAGAGTAATCATGGCAAAAAATGTGCTGTTTGTGTGAAATGAGGATTGTAACCGGTCCTTTAGAAAGATTAGAGTCTATAGCACAGGCGGCTACATTGGGACATTTTGAAGTATCGGGAAGGACATACATTGCAACAGATGCGAGTGGTGTTGGACTGGGAGCGGTGTTGATGCAGAGTGTGAATGGTGAAGAACGAGTGATAGGATTTGCATCGAGGAGGTTGAGAGGTGCAGAAGTTTCTTACTCGGTCATTGAGAGAGAAGCTCTTGCGTGTTGTTGGGGCATCAAGCATTTTAAGTTCTATGTGTGGGGTATTCCTTTTAAGATAAAAACTGACCATAAACCACTCACTTATTCAAAGGAGGTCGAGGGTTAGAAGGTAATGTCACTCCGAGGATATCGAGGTGGATGTTGTCGGTTCTTGATTACAATTTTGAGGTAGAGTTTGTTATAGGCTGTAAGAACATTATTGCGGATTGTCTGAGCAGGTTGCCTGTGGTTGATGGAGAATATAAAGAGAGAGAGATGTTGGTGAAAGAATCTGGAGAAAGCGAGGTGATTGCAGATTGTGAGGATAGTGGGAGGGCCCTGGGTTGTGATGAATGGAGGTTAGCCATGAATGAGGACTTGGTATTGAGAGAAGTGAGCAGTAGAATAGTTCAAGGTTGGCTCGAGGAAGATGTTTTGAGCAGAGATCTAAAAGAATACTTCAAATTGAGGGATGAGTTGAGTGTGGTCGGAGGTAAGGTGTTGAAAAGGAATCAAATTGTTCCTCCTGTTGGTGTTCGGAGCCGGATTGTTGCCTTAGCCCAAGAAGGAAATCCAGGAAGCAACATGACAAAGAGGAGGATGTGTCAATCTTACTGGTGGCCTGGAATGGATTGTAATATTGAAGAAGTGATAAAAACATGCATGGCGTGTGCAAATAGTGACAAGACCAAAGTGGTCAGGCAGCCACCCTTGGAGTGTTCGGAATTTCCCATGAAACCGTGGGAAAGATTGACCATTGACTTTATTGGTCATGTAGCCAGACTTGGTCTGAGAAACAGGTATATCCTGATAATAGTAGATTATCATACCAAATGGTTAGTCATGGAAACTTTTGAGCAGATCACGACTGCTAATGTAATTGAGTTTTTGGAGAGAGTATTTATGGAGGAAGGGATTCCTAAGATCTTGGTATCAGATAACGGGGTCCAATTCATTTCCCGAGAAATGACTAGTTATCTTTCCCGAATGGACATTATTCATGAAAAGGTGGCTATGTTCAGGCCGCAAGCCAATGGATTGGTAGAAAGAGTTAACAGGATGGTTATGGAGAATATTCAACTTTCATTAGTTAACCAACTTCTGTGGAAAAAAGAATTAAGGAAGATGGTGTGGGCACATAGGACAACACCACATTCAGTGACTGGGGTGTCACCTTTTGTTTCCTTGAAGGGAAGAGAGCCAGGGAGGAAAGAATGTCCTGTCTGGTTGAGTGGCACTAGTGATGTAAGGATTGATCGTAAAATTATCAAGAATAGAGTTTCAGGGCTTCAGGATAAAACTAAGAAGTACTATGATTATACACAAAGGGTGAAGAGACAATGGTTAAGAAAAGGAGATTGGGTGGTAATAAGGAAAGGTGGAATTGTGTGTAAAGGAGAGAGTAGATTTACTGAACCACAGAGAGTAAGAGAAGTGAAACGCAATGTTGTGGTTCCATGTGATGGGTCTACGTAGAGTGTCGGAAATGTATGTAAGGTAAACCAACCTTTGAGTGTGCTCAGTGGTGAGTGATTCTTGCTGTATTTCGTATTGTGCTAGGATATAGTTATATCATCGTTGTTCTTGTTTTCGTTCAGTTCTTGCATGTTTCTTACGTTATGAATATGTTCGTAGTGTCGTATGGTACATTTTACTTATAATTATTCTTATGTTCTTTTGATTATTGCAAGCATGCATTAATGTGCATTAGTTATTAAATATTAACTGTTGTAATTTTGTTGCAAAAGGAGATGTGTAGAGTTTACTGTGTTAGAATCTGGAATGTGGTTGGGGAGATTCTAAGAAGGGGAGAAAGAAGCCGGACTCCGTTAAGGAGAGTCAACTGTATATTGCTGGGAACCTGAGAATAAAAGAAAGAAAACCAGTGTTGCATTTTCTTTACACCCTCCCTTCAATAAATAAAAAATGTGTACGCCCACAAGTTTTATGTAAAAGCAGCAACAACTGAAGAGAATCCTAATCATATTTGAAGCCCTATCTTCAAACACACTACAGGGGACACTTTGCTACATATTTTTAAGAGGAGTTGAAGGATTATTCATTTTAGTAATACGTGAAGTATTAAATAAACATGAATTTTAGTTTTAAGAACAAACAATCATTGTTTTGATACATGAACTCCTTCATGATGCACCTTCATCTCCCCGCTGTAAAGCTGTCTAGCAGTAGGCAGCGTACATAGAATAGGCTTGCATTAACACAGCCAAATATAATTTGGAAAAGTGTATTTGCACTTTAAAACTCTATTTTTTAGGATCCATTTGGAAAAGATTTTTCACTGTAAAGAATGCCATTGCCCTATACCGCAGCCATTTCTGGAGATGTTTCCTCCCCATTCCCATCGTGGGTACATATTTACTCCTTCCCACGACAGAAGTAACTCTCTGACCGAATCCAGGTTGGGAATGTGCTTAGCAAACGTTAGTGAATACCCATAAACAAAACCCACATGTTTTGGGTGTTTATCTACTTTTAAAGGCAGCTTTACCCAGGAACACCCACCACTGTGAACTTTCGCACATATAATGTTACTATTGTAGCCATTTTTATGTTTATTTGTTTTTTACAAAATGTATTTAACCAAAACCAGGTTGCAAGGAGTACAATTTCTGCAGCAAAGTAAAATCACAAGTAAGAGATATACTGACAACATAAGTTGATTCACTGTGTAAAGTAATTTTACATAAGATCTGTCACATTTGCTGTAGAGTGATAATAAACTGTAATTTGACCTTTGTGTGTAGTAATACATTTGTGAGTGTGCATTTATTAGTACAGCTGTGCTAAATAAACTGTTATTGGGCCACACTTATTTTCACCTCAACTATATACACACACACACACTCTCTCTCTCTCTCGTTGGAGTAAATGCATGACCACCAGACAATCCTGAGTGAGCATCTATTCTTTACTTTTCCCATTGAAAGCCATGTCAGGTGCTTGACAGGCTTCGACTCTCCACCCCTTATGGACTCCTGCTCTCGGATTTAGGAGCTGTGTCTTCGAGATATGAATATATATATAATAACTAACTGCATTAAAAAAGCCATCAGAAATTCACTGATAAACACCAAAGTTTAAAGTGACGTTATAGTCAGGTAATGTCAATAAAAATGTCACTTCAAACGTAACAGTTTACATTAACAAAAACGTTTATAGTTTACTGAGCTAACTAGAACGTGTGCCCCTTCATTTCCTTTGTTGTCATTAAGGATGCCATTTGAGATTTTATCAGTGATGTCATCAATTATGTAATTGAGTGTGTCGTGTGATGCAATCTGTGAGGTCATAAGCAGAGCAAGGTCCTAGTTAGCTTAATAAACTATAACTGGTGAATTTCAGTTTTTTTTTTTAGCTTAAAAGTTTTGTTACATTTTGTTTGAAGAATTATGCAGAGGTCTCAGCAACATAAAGAATCAAGGTGTGGGGTGAACTGTAAATGTAAGGGTGTGCTTTATCCATACTATTGTAGCATAAATAAAAACATGAAACACGTTACTTTGCTAACATCATATGAATATTCAGTGGGGTGGGGTCTGCCACAAAACTCCAGTGGGGGGGGGAAGAGGAGGTGTTAAGGGAGCTATCATTAAAAAAAAAAACTTACCTGTTCTGCCGCTGATGCGTTGGTGCTCCTCTTCACTCCTGATGGTGTCCCAGCAGTCCCAGGGTCACCAGCATAGGCTCCTCACCCAATCCACACGCTGCTCTTGAGAGCAGTGCCAGGATTGGTCTGAGCGGCCTCGTGTGCCGCTCAGACAGTGCCTTAGTGCCTGTGACGTTTCTCCAAATGGCTGTGCAACACAGACGGGTTGGTGAAACCTAAGTGCGCATGTGTTTAGCCGGACAATCCAACATGCGCACCTTACAATGCAGACTACCCCCTCCTTCCTGTCACGCCAGGCCCCGCCCTGCCCTGCCCAAGACTCCCTGGTTGAGTCAACAGCAGAAAAAAATATAATACTGTTATATTATCATTTTATTTTCCGCTGACTGACTTAGTGAGGCGACGCTCCTCCGCTATTACGGAGGAGACACCCCTGTGAATATTTACAGTTGTCAGGTCTCCATTTATCATCTCAGTGGTCACTTGTACTTCAACACTTCAAAAGAACAATGCTGCACACAGGGAGAAGAAGTACGTAAGTACTGACATAGAAGCTTCTCAGTTCTGCTAGAAAGTGAAACTGGAAGAAGAATGGGCCTTAGCAAAGCCCAGCACACACGTACCTTGTGACATCTGTCTTGTTATTGGTGTTTATTGTCCAAGGGATTCCTAGGTCTAGGAAAAAGAAAACGTTTTTAGAGTTAACCTTGTCTGCAAATTATTTACAGGCCTCCGGGGTCCTCAAAAGTACAAGGGGCTGGGAAAGCACCCCATCCTCTCCCCCTTTAGGGTGACCCTGGTGATGAGGAAATAAGATTTTAAGATGTCCACTCAGTGCAAAAATGTAACTTGTCTACCTGCAAACTTTAAGGCCATGGAGGCTGAATCTGAAACCCACTGAGTGAAATCTGTAGCCTTGAAATGTCAGTGAATTAGAAGCTCAGAGAGTTCTCTTCCCACGGAAGAACCTCAGTTCAAACCCCACCAATAGATAAAAAAATACATCATGAAAAAGAAAAAAAATGACTATAAATAATTAATCCCTGTGCAACATTATTATGGTATGGAGTCTAGTGATCCTTTTGTGCTCCTGTGTTACTTTTGTATTACAGAAAGAGCTGCAGATACTGGTAACACAACCCCTCCTGTCATACACATTGCTTGAGTTCACATTTTGCACCAGCCTTATAAACTTCGTTCCCTCATTTGCATGATGGAACCCACCCAAGAAATGAGGGAACACCTTTAATTGTGTGACCAGACTCTATAACAGATGCAAGTGCGCAAACAAGGAGACCTTCGGAGGGGCACCAACTATGTGTCAACTTGGATCACTTTAAAAAATAAGTGAAATAAACAATTCACTGTCTTTAGTTTCCAGGAAGAAGGGACAAAGGAGGGTGCTATAGGCAGGCAGAGAACAGAAGGGGTGTAAAGGTAAGGAGAAGAGGGAAATGGGGCCAGGAAAGGGGGAAATCAAAGGAGGGTGGAGGGGTTAGAGTAGGCTGAGATTAGAAAAACATGGAGTGGGTGAAGTATGGAAAGAGAAAGAAGGAGAGGGGGGAACAGGTGGTGAGAATGAGGTACAGCAAGAGGGGGGGATGGCTTTGGGGGAGCAGCATGGGAGTGTTTCCGAGTAAACTGGTAACAGAGAAAAACACACATTACCTGCAATATGTTCTCAAGAGGGTATGGGTGTCTGAGGCATACATTTGTCAGCATAACATACAACAAAATTGTACGCGATGGTTCAGTTGTTTTCACTTCCAGGAAGGCCTGCTCCCTATCTACAAACCTGCAAGCAATGACACATTGTGTGCCACTGTGGGTCAGCAGCGGTGACTACATGAGGGCGGGGGGCGTCGCCCCCCCCGCACGCTGCAACTGCGCTAAACGTTAAAAATACCATGACAATGAAATTCTTTTGTTGCCATTTTATTTTTCATGCGTCGCGCCGCCACCCTGCCCCCAGGCGGGAGAAATGGGGGCGTATCCTCCTCTGCTGCCGATTGGCAGCGTAGAGGACTGGAGGAGCTAGCTGGACGCTCCAAAGTATGCATGCAAGTTTGGCCAGCTCTCTTGTGCCGGCCAAAGTGACATGCGCACTTTGCAGCGCTCCACCCAGCTGTCACAGACAGCTGATTGGAGTCAAGCACAGGCCTCCAGGGCCTGAAGGAGCGTCCAGCCAGCCGGCTCCATCCAATCGTGGCACTTCCCTCCTGCTGGTTACCAGCATGAGAGTAGCACCAGGATTGGTTAATAGAATTGGCTGTAGCAGAAGCACTCGGAGGTGTTGGACCGGAGCGAGGAGGATGTCGGACGTGCAGCTAGCAAGGTTAGTGACTTTATTTTTTTTTATTCATAGCCACTCACCTTGCCTGCATGCATGCACCCACCCACCACCTGTTAGAAATGGGGGTCTCTAGTTGGCAATGGCTGGCCACTGTCCAAGTAGGGACCCTTCTTCCTAAGTCAGAGTGAGAGGGCTACCCTCTTTAATACCCCTGCTCAACCCTGTGGTAACGTAGCACGAGCAGGTAGGCTTATCTCAGAGGCAGTGTGTGAAGCATTTATGACCATACACAGTAACACAGTGAGGAACACTACAAAGGGACACCACACAGGTAGTTATAAAAAATAAGTATCTTTATATATATAGATGCAGACTTATCACAAGACCAATAACTGTAAAAGCCACAATACTGTCAAAAATAGGATTACTGTTGCAGGACTGTCAAAAATAGTTCAAGGGTTGCAAAAATAAGGTTCAAATTCAAAGCAGTGGTCTCTGCGACCCTTTCTCTCACAAAGTACCTGGATTTAGTAGCAAAACCAACAAAATGTCGCAAAGAAGTTGTAGCAATGATTTTCCTCACGCGAGGCCGGCGATGCGTTGGAATCCTTGCCGCGAGGGAGGATGATGCGCCAATCTGCTGATGCGTGCGGAGGTGATGCGACAAACTTCTGCACGCTAGGCCGCCGATGCGCTGAGGCCTTGCTGCGAGGGCGAAGACGATGCGACGATCCTGTTGCGTGTGCGAAGACGATGCAACAAATTTCTGCACGCTAGGCCGCCGATGCGATGACTTTCTTGCCGCGAGGGAGAAGTCGATGCGACGATCCTGTTGCGCTGTGCGATGGTGTTGCGATGCGAAGAAATGGCGCTCCGCAAGGGAGCGACGAAATCCGGTGTGATGCGATCAAAATGGCGGACGCACGGTGTCCGCAAAGCGATGACTTGAAGCGCTGATTTCTTTAGGGGTTGCGAGCGCTCGGCGACAGCAGCGCGATGATTTTCCCAGCGCGTTTCAGCTGCAGCGGCTCGCAAACGGTCGTCAGCGATGATGTCGGGTTGCGAGCACCCAGCGGCAGCAGCGCGATGATTTTTCCAGCGCTCTCGGCTGCAGCGGCTCGCAAACGTGCGTTAGCGACGAAATGAAGTCTACTGGGCCTGAGACTTCAGTCAGGAGGCTAGTTCTCTCTCTAGCCCTTGGGTGATTGCTGTAGCACAAAATAAAAGTTCTTTTCCCTCTTCTTCAAGGTCCAGTGGTCACTGCTGCAGGCCAGTGCAAGAAACAACACACAAGCAAAAGGACAGTCACTTCCTGCAGATTCCTTCAGTGGCACGGACAGAGGTTCCTCTTCAGATCCAGGAGCAATACCAAATGTAGGGGTTTGAGCACAGATATTTATACCCCCTAAGTCTTTGTTCTCACAAGCTACAAGTCACTGAGCCTAGCCAGAACCAGTTCTGGTCAGTCCTGGAGCACTTTGTTTACCAGGCTGCATCCTTCCTTTCAGAAAGAGGGGTCTGCTATCAGACACACAGTAGGAGGTGGAGCCAGCATTCACCTTGCCAGGCACAGCCCTATTCAGGTCAAGGAACCACCCCTCCCCATACTCTAAATGCAGATCTCTCTATTCAACCCAGGTCTGACTCAGCCTGCCCTGTCCCTCCAAAACCAGACAGCCAATACACATAACAGCAGAGCACACTGGAAGGCTTAGGCAAGAAAATACCTACTTTCTAAAAGTGGTATTTTCAAACACAGGATATAAAAATAAACTTCACTAAAAGATGTATTTTGATATTCTGAGCTCAGGCATACTAAATTCGTTTTTCTACCATGTTCCTGGAGTCAGTTAGGACTATAGCATGTAATAGTCAAACTGCCCATTCTGGCCTATGAGGAACAGGTATCCTTACAGTAGTGAAAAACGAAATTGGGTGTAATTCACTACCAGGACATGCTACACACACCAAGGCATGTCCTACCTTACACATACAATGCACCTTACCATAGGGGTGACTTACATGATGCCAAGGGAAGGCTCAGGGGCTGGGAAGTGGGTGCACTTCACAGCCAAGATGGCAGTTCTGGACTGCACATAGACACTGCAGTGGCAGGTCTGAGACACACTTTACAAGCTGCTTCTGTGGGTGGCACAAATCAGAGCAGCATTTAGTTTACCAGCCCTGGGCACACACAGGCCACGCTACTAGGGACTAACAGATAAACCAAATAAGCCAATCAGGGATATACCAATTCACATAGACATGTTTACAAAGGGAGCATTCGCGCTGTGGCACTGAATGGCAGTGGCACAGCGCCCAGAGCATCTAACACCAGCAAAAACAGAGGAGACAACAGCGAAAAATGGAAGGGAGACCCACGCCAAGGATGCCAGGTCTAACACGTGTCCCCTCCAGCTGAAATGTGGGGAGAACTACCCATCCCTCGGGAAGTTCTCATCACTAAGGCGGAAAAATCTGGACAGACCATCAGCATTGGCGTGCTCTGTACCAGGGCGGTGTTCCACCGTGAAGTCCATACCCTGTAGGGAAATGGACCACCTCAACAACTTGGGATTCTCACCCCTCATCTGCATCAACCATCTGAGGGGCCTGTGGTCTGTCTGAACCCGGAAGTGAGTCCCAAACAGGTATGGTCTCAGCTTCTTCAGTGCCCAGACCACAGCAAATGCCTCCCGCTCAATTGCACTCCACCTCTGTTCCCGTGGAAGTAACCTCCTACTGATGAAGGCTACAGGTTGGTCTAGTCCCTCCTCATTTATCTGTGACAGGACGGCCCCACCCCATGCTCTGAAGCGTCTGTCTGGACAACAAATTCCTTAGCAAAATTGGGCGCCTGGAGTACGGGTGCTGTACACATGGCAGTTTTGAGGGCATCAAAGGCTTTCTGACAGGTGTCAGTCCAGTTCACAATCTTGGGCTGCTTCTTGGAAGTCAGCTCAGTCAAGGGTGCAACAATGTTGCCATACCCCTTGACAAACCTCCTGTAATAACCCGTGAGTCCTAAAAAGGCCCTCACCTGGGTTTGGGTCCTTGGGGGCTCCCAAGCCAGGATGGTTTCAATTTTGGGCTGCAGGGGTGCCACCTGGCCACTCCCCACCTGGTGTCCCAAGTACACTACAGAACCCTGCCCAATCTGGCACTTACTGGCCTTGATTGTGAGGCCTGCTCTGCGCAGCGCCATCAACACTTCCCAGAGGTGGCGCAAGTGGTCCTCCCAGGAGGAACTAAACACTGCAATGTCATCCAGGTAGGCGGCGCTGAAATCCTCCAGCCCAACCAACACCTGGTTGACCAACCTCTGAAAGGTGGCAGGGGCATTCTTCATCCCAAAGGGCATCACACGGAACTGGTAGTGCCCATCTGGTGTGGAGAATGCTGACCTCTCCTTTGCCCCATCAGTTAAGGCGATCTGCCAGTACCCAGACGTCAGATCAAACGTGCTGAGGTACCGGGCAGCCCCTAACCGATCTATGAGCTCATCAGCTCTGGGGATGGGGTGCGCGTCGGTCTTCGTGACCGAATTGAGACCTCGGTAGTCCACACAGAACCTAAGTTCAGGAGTGGCACCAGGCGTCGCAGCTTTTGGTACCAAGACCACGGGGCTGGACCAGGGGCTGCTAGAGGACTCAACCACCCCTAGGGCAAACATTTTGGAGACCTCCTCCTTAATGCAAGCCCTGACCCTGTCAGTCACTCTGTAAGCCTTGTGCTTGACAGGAGGACTGTCCCCGGTATCCACCTCATGGACGCACCAATCAGTGACACCAGGCACCAGGGAGAACAAATCAGAAAACTGCCCCAACAGTTGGTGGCAATCTCTTTGCTGCTCAGGGGTCAGTGTGGTGGAGAGGATCACACCCTCCACTGACCCATCCTTCTCTCCTGCGCACAGGAGGTCAGGAAGAGGCTCACTCTCCTCCTCCATCCCATCATCTGTGGCAAGAAGCATGCCCACTTCAGACCTCTCAAAGTGGGGCTTCAGGCGGTTCACATGCAGGACCCGCAAGGGGTTCCTGGGAGACTGGAAGTCCACCAAGTAGGTAACTGCACTTTTGCGCTCCACCACCTCAAATGGACTGGTCCACTTATCTTGGAGCGCACAAGGCTCCACTGGGGCCAGTACCCAAACTTTCTGACCAGGTTGAAATTCGACCAGAGTGGCATTCTGGTCGTGCCAACGTTTCATTTCCTCCTGGCTGGCTTCTAGATTTGCCTCAGCAATCTTTCTGAAACGCCGAGTCTGGTTCCTGAAGGCCAACATGTAGCTAAATACATCTTGGGGAGGTTTCCTGGGAGATTGCTCCCAGCCTTCCTTGACCAGACTCAGAGGTCCTCTAACCGGATGGCCATAGAGCAGTTCAAAGGGACTGAACCCTAAGGACTTCTGTGGCACCTCACGGTAGGCAAACAACAGGCATGGCAAGAGGACGTCCCACTTACGCCTCAGGGGCTCTTCTAGGCCCATGATCATGCCCTTCAAGGTCCGGTTGAACCTTTCAACCAGACCATTACCTTGGGGGTGGTAGGGAGTGGTGAACTTATAAGTTACTCCACACTCCTTCCACAGAGACTTCATGTACTGGGAGATGAAGTTGGTCCCCCTGTCAGACACCACCTCTCTGGGGAACCCCACACGGGAGAAAACCCCCATTAGTGCACGTCCCACCATGGGGCCGTCACTGTCCTGAGCGGGATGGCTTCAGGGTACCGGGTGGCGTGGTCCACCAAGACCAGGATGAACCTGTTGCCCATGGCTGTCTTGGGGTCCAGAGGCCCCACAATGTCAATGCCCACTCGCTCGAATGGGGTACTAACAACTGGAAAGGGCTGGAGTGGGGCCTTGATCTTCCCCCACTCTTCCCACTTGCCTGGCAAGTCTCACATGTCCTGCAATGAGTGTCTGAACTCTTGCGCATCTGGGGCCAATAAAAGTGGGCGGCCAGCCTCTCAAAGGTTTTGGTCTGCCCCAGATGTCCTGCCAATGGAATGTCATGAGCCAACCCCAGTAGGAAGGCTCTGAAGCACTCGGGTACCACCAGCACACGGGCTGACCCCGGCTCAGCAGCCTTAGGCTCGCTATACAGGAGACTGTTCTCCCAATAAATCAGATGTGAACCAGACATGTCACCTTCTGCCTGGGCTGCAGCCTGTTGCTGCATGCCCTCAAGAGAGGGGCAAACTCTCTGCTGCTCACAAAATTCCTCCCTGGTGGGTCCCCCTTCCTGCTGCCAATGGGTCAGCTCAGGCAGGTCCCCCAGTTCGGTGATCTGCTCCCCGCTAGGCTCCAGGGCATCCCCCTCAGGGTCTGCTCCCTCCTGGGCCGTGGGAACCAAGGGGGCCGGCTTCCCGCGCCCCCTGCCCCTTCTCTCTAAGGCAGGGACCTGGGCCATGCTCTCAGGCTCCAAGTCCTTCTCAGCACCCTCCTTGGTTGCCATGGACCGAGTGGTAGCACACGCCCACTCAGGCAGACCCAACATTTCTAAGTGAGCCTTCCTCTCCACCGTAGCCCACGGGGAGTCCTCCAAATCATTGCCCAGCAGACAGTCTACAGGCATGGCGGGCCTCACAGCCACCTGAAGAGTTCCTGAGACCCCCCACTCAAAGGGAACCTGAGCCACCTCACATTGGCTCTCTGAGTTGTCTGCGGACACTACTGGGTAGAATGCATGGGGGACAACCTGCTCCTTGGACACCAACCGGGAGCTGACAGCAGTTACACTGGCTCCTGTATCTCTTAGAGCCTCCACTCTATGGCCATTGATGGTCACCCACTGCCTGTACTTTTTAGTGTTAGCAGGCAGTGCAGGTTTAGGGACCATCTCAAAGTCTCCTAATGAGACAAGGGTCAACTCTACGGGATCCCACCCACCTTGGGCACCCATCTCCTCCTCTCCCAGGGCTACACTAGCAATCTGGCGGGGTGGTGCACGGGGTGGTGCACTGGCCCCCGTTGGGGGCACTGGGGATCAAAGTATCTGTGGCCTACTTGACCACAGTTGTAACAAGTGGGGGCCCCCTGGGAACAGGCCTACCTGTTGGGGGCCCTGGCTTCCTTTCTTGGGGAGGCTGGGACACCACTGCTTGGTTCCCTTGGGGATTACTTTGGGGCGCTCGGTGGAACTCCTCTGTTGACCCTTGTCCCCCCACTCCTCTGCTGGGGACCCTGCCCACCTTTGGAGAAGTCTCCCCTGGACCCTTGCGAACCCGGGTGCTCACCCAGAGGTCCGCCTCCTCAGCAAGCTTCCTAGGGTTAGTCAACTTGCTATCAATTAGATGCTGGCGTAGCTCAGGAAAACAGTTACTAGAGAATTGCTCCCATGCAATTAAATCATACAGTTGCTCAAAAGTTTCTACTTTACTACCTCTTACCCAGCGTTCCATGGCTCTGCAAGAAGAAGACACATATTCCATCCACGTGGTACCCTCTAACTTTTTGAAGGTCCTAAACTTATTCCTGTACATTTCTGGGGTTAACCCATAGCGGGTCATCAAAGCCTCTTTCATGAGGGCATAAACCATCCTATGTTCTGAGGGTAAGTCCAATAAGGTATCCCTCCCCTCACTCACAAAGCGTCCCCACAACCCTGCTCCCCAATCCTTCTCAGGGACCCGGTGGGACACCATAGCTACTTCATAAGCGGCAAACCATTGCCCAATATCTTCACTTTTGTTGAAATCTTTAATAACTTCCTTGGGGATATACACCCTACTCTCAGTATTCACTACAGGTATGCTGCCACCAGAGGGGGGAGTATCTACACTTTTTGCTTTGATCTCCAACTCCCTCAATATTCTCTCATGCTCAAGTTTCATCTTAATCATTTCGAACTCTAATTTCCTGTTCTCTAGGTCCCTCTGACCATCCACTTTAGCCATTTCCACCTTGTGCCTCCTATCTCTCTCTCTGTCCTCCATCTCTTCTGGGGACAGACCCTTCGCGGACACGCTTGTGCCCGGGCTGGACATGGCTTTATCCCCTACTAAATCTATTGCTCCGTCCTGCTGCACTTCCACATTCTCTCCCTCCTCTCCCTGGTCTCCCATATTCTTAGGGGCATCCCTGGCTTCTAGCCAGGCCTTCAATGCTTTGTAATACTCCTCCCTTTTTGTGAGACCTGTGATGGGGACTGTGAACTGCTTGCAGAAATATTTGAGCTGCTTGGCACTGTAGGTTTCCAATCTATCTACTTCCCAGGCGAGATCCTCCGAGGCATTGGATCTGGGCTTGCCCATTGTAACAATCACAGGCACTATCAATCAATAATAAAAAAAATCTAGAAGAAAACGTCTCAAAAATGTATGCGGTACGTTATGGTCTGCACTCACTAGTAGTGTACACTATAATTACTGTATGCGATCATAAATGCAAGTCCAGATCCTCACCGCTGACCACCAATGTTAGAAATGGGGGTCTCTAGTTGGCAATGGCTGGCCACTGTCCAAGTAGGTACCCTTCTTCCTAAGTCAGAGTGAGAGGGCTACCCTCTTTAATACCCCTGCTCAACCCTGTGGTAACGTAGCACGAGCAGGTAGGCTTATCTCAGAGGCAGTGTGTGAAGCATTTATGACCATACACAGTAACACAGTGAGGAACACTACAAAGGGACACCACACAGGTAGTTATAAAAAATAAGTATCTTTATATATATAGATGCAGACTTATCACAAGACCAATAACTGTAAAAGCCACAATACTGTCAAAAATAGGATTACTGTTGCAGGACTGTCAAAAATAGTTCAAGGGTTGCAAAAATAAGGTTCAAATTCAAAGCAGTGGTCTCTGCGACCCTTTCTCTCACAAAGTACCTGGATTTAGTAGCAAAACCAACAAAATGTCGCAAAGAAGTTGTAGCGATGATTTTCCTCACGCGAGGCCGGCGATGCGTTGGAATCCTTGCCGCGAGGGAGGATGATGCGCCGATCTGCTGATGCGTGCGGAGGTGATGCGACAAACTTCTGCACGCTAGGCCGCCGATGCGCTGAGGCCTTGCCGCGAGGGCGAAGACGATGCGACGATCCTGTTGCGTGTGCGAAGACGATGCGACAAATTTCTGCACGCTAGGCCGCCGATGCGATGACTTTCTTGCCGCGAGGGAGAAGTCGATGCGACGATCCTGTTGCGCTGTGCGATGGTGTTGCGATGCGAAGAAATGGCGCTCCGCAAGGGAGCGACGAAATCCGGTGTGATGCGATCAAAATGGCGGACGCACGGTGTCCGCAAAGCGATGACTTGAAGCGCTGATTTCTTTAGGGGTTGCGAGCGCTCGGCGACAGCAGCGCGATGATTTTCCCAGCGCGTTTCAGCTGCAGCGGCTCGCAAACGGTCGTCAGCGATGATGTCGGGTTGCGAGCACCCAGCGGCAGCAGCGCGATGATTTTTCCAGCGCTCTCGGCTGCAGCGGCTCGCAAACGTGCGTTAGCGACGAAATGAAGTCTACTAGGCCTGAGACTTCAGTCAGGAGGCTAGTTCTCTCTCTAGCCCTTGGGTGATTGCTGTAGCACAAAATAAAAGTTCTTTTCCCTCTTCTTCAAGGTCCAGTGGTCACTGCTGCAGGCCAGTGCAAGAAACAACACACAAGCAAAAGGACAGTCACTTCCTGCAGATTCCTTCAGTGGCACGGACAGAGGTTCCTCTTCAGATCCAGGAGCAATACCAAATGTAGGGGTTTGAGCACAGATATTTATACCCCCTAAGTCTTTGTTCTCACAAGCTACAAGTCACAGAGCCTAGCCAGAACCAGTTCTGGTCAGTCCTGGAGCACTTTGTTTACCAGGCTGCATCCTTCCTTTCAGAAAGAGGGGGTCTGCTATCAGACACACAGTAGGAGGTGGAGCCAGCATTCACCTTGCCAGGCACAGCCCTATTCAGGTCAAGGAACCACCCCTCCCCATACTCTAAATGCAGATCTCTCTATTCAACCCAGGTCTGACTCAGCCTGCCCTGTCCCTCCAAAACCAGACAGCCAATACACATAACAGCAGAGCACACTGGAAGGCTTAGGCAAGAAAATACCTACTTTCTAAAAGTGGTATTTTCAAACACAGGATATAAAAATAAACTTCACTAAAAGATGTATTTTAATATTCTGAGCTCAGGCATACTAAATTCGTTTTTCTACCATGTTCCTGGAGTCAGTTAGGACTATAGCATGTAATAGTCAAACTGCCCATTCTGGCCTATGAGGAACAGGTAGCCTTACAGTAGTGAAAAACGAAATTGGGTGTAATTCACTACCAGGACATGCTACACACACCAAGGCATGTCCTACCTTACACATACAATGCACCTTACCATAGGGGTGACTTACATGATGCCAAGGGAAGGCACAGGGGCTGGGAAGTGGGTGCACTTCACAGCCAAGATGGCAGTTCTGGACTGCACATAGACACTGCAGTGGCAGGTCTGAGACACACTTTACAAGCTGCTTCTGTGGGTGGCACAAATCAGTGCTGCAGGCCCACCAGCAGCATTTAGTTTACCAGCCCTGGGCACACACAGGCCACGCTACTAGGGACTAACAGATAAACCAAATAAGCCAATCAGGGATATACCAATTCACATAGACATGTTTACAAAGGGAGCATTCGCGCTGTGGCACTGAATGGCAGTGGCACAGCGCCCAGAGCATCTAACACCAGCAAAAACAGAGGAGACAACAGCGAAAAATGGAAGGGAGACCCACGCCAAGGATGCCAGGTCTAACACCACCCATTTGCCAGCCTCACCAATATGTGTACCTGCGAGCCGCCCCTGCTCTGGATTTTCTCAGAAGCCCCAGACAACTGAACCGAGAGATGTGTGAAAATGTCATGCTTGGCCTTAGAAAATGCCTACTACAAATGTAGTAGAAGGTACCAATGGAGACCAAAGTATAATTTCAAAATATCAGCATGACTCGTGAAGCAGCTTTCATGCCATTCCCTGCTGTGTAAAAAGAAAAATATTACATTTGTCTAAAAGATATAAAGACAGCTATACAACTAAGCAAACACGCACACAGTCTTTGTAAAGAAAGTGAAACTAAACTTTCGTTATTGGTCTGTCTGTCACATTCAGGTTCAGATGTATCAAGCTTTTTTGCGGTCGCAAACAGGCCCGTTTGTGAACGCAAAAAAGCATTTTGGTGGGCATCGAACCCAAACTGTGATTCTGAAGCATGTTACTGAATCACAATTTTGTTTTGCACCAAATATTGATTTGGTATTTTAAAATGTCGCCCCTTCCAAATACCGAATCAGAACGGTATGTATTAATGTTTTGTGACTGAATTCCAGTCGCAAAACATTATTAATTTACCGACTACAGCAGTGTAGTGGTAATGCATTCGCAAAGGAGCAGGGGAACCTTTCCCCTTTGTGAATATTAAAAAAAAAGTTTAAGAAGAGGCAGTGGTCCCACTGCGTCTTTTTAAACAAACAAAGAAAGAAAAATAAACTTTTCTTTTTAAACGCATTCCGTTTTCCGTTAAGGAAAACGGTTTGCATTAAAAAAAAAAGACTGCTTTATTTAAAATCAGTTACAGACATGGTGGTCTGCTGACCTCAGCAGGCCACCGCCCCTGTGATGGTGTCCGTTCCTAGTGGGTTGCAAATTGCCACTTACCTCATTTATATTCCTGAGATAGGTCGAACCGCTATTTTTAAATGAAAACTTTCACACATTAGTAATTGCCATTTCCAAATTGCGATTCTGTAACAATCGCAATTTGGAAATCACAATTACTCGTGCTGATACATATGCCCCTCAGTTCTTATCTCCTTTATCTGCTCTATATGAAAGTAATCCTTTTTTGCTGCTTTTTTCCCACCATTGGCAAAACCCAAAGGGCAGGCTGTAATGTGTAAACAGTGTTTGTGCATGCAACACATGTACATCATTTGTGAACATCTGTGTTTACATGCACTGGCACATTAAAGCCAGACCGTTTGGCTTTGCCTAGGCTTGCTGATATGCTGTGGCTGTTTGCGTGCTGGAGCTTTGCCCTGCAGCTTGCTACAAGATGCTGTGACGTGAGCCTTTCTTTTTGGGGGCAGTCCGTCTGTCTTTCTGTGGCAAGAGTGGGACAGGCCAGAATCACTTGAGGTAAGAGAGTGTGAAAGTTCATGGAATATTTTACCTGTTTTGATCACAATATTTTTTAATCCGCATGTTTTAGATTACTCTGTGTGTTAATCCGTCACTCCCTCTGCAACAGGAAGCTGCATGTTTCATTTGTTTGATTTTTTTGTTGTAAAACTCTTGTGTGATGAAAATCTACTCAGTGTCCTCCCTTGAGACCATTTGCTTCAGTTCTTCATGGATTCTAATAAAGACTGGCGACCCAGAGCACCAGCAAGAAACACAAAAAAATGCGTTGCCTGTCACTGAATGAATCAAGGAAGAGCAACCAGAAACATCTAAAACCTGCCAACCATTACTCAACATCAAAGCCGCTGCCAGTGCTTCTCGACTCCTAGAAAGCTGCACAGCTTTTTGGCGGGTCTTCGGTCTTGATCCAGGGCCATCCTTTCTGAATAAAAGGGACGCTTTCATGGGAACAGCGCGCTCTGGGATTGTCGGACACGAATGGAGCCCTGTGGGCCACCTTAAGGCCAAGATGTTCTGCTCGTGTTGGAACAGTCCTGTTTGGCACGTGCAGAGTGACGTACTGGCGAGATATTAATTGAAAGAAAATGCTTTGTCTTCAAAAGTGCAATTATGTTTACAAGTAGCGTATGTTTTCATTAGAAACATCCAATCGTGTTTTAAACATCAATGACTAGAAAGCTCTGTTCACTGGTTCTTGATCTGTAGCAACATTTTATTTGTCACGTTCCTTTGTTTAAGCTGCAGGCAAAAGCAATTCCCACAGTGAATCAAAAGGGGATCATCATGACATCTGGGCACAATGCGTGCCTTTAATGTCTGAATACAGCCATTAACAGCTGGAAAGTAATTAGTTAACTTTTGAAAAGTCACTGCACCCCATGTGTAACATTTCACTATCGCGATCTGATTGAGCTAGAAACACTTTTGTTGTTAAAATCTGCACATTTTCCCATTAAATGGCAGATTATATGGTAAATGCGGCAGAGCCATAATTGCAGGGAAAATGGCGCCACGCAGAGTAGCCTTTGGTCAAGTCTATGGGTTTCTTTTAATCATAATTAACTTGCCTCTGTAACCGCTTTACAAAAGATTCATAACTAGCTAAAAATCACCATCATTATAAAGAATTATATTCTTGAGAATCGCAGCCAGCAAGCGTCTTCAGAAAGGGACACAATGAGGAGGCAGTGTAGGATGTGCGGTGGTGCCTCAAAGGTGAAGGGGAAAAAGTGAAAAAGAGCAGAGATGCGGTTAGGAGTTCTGCGCCGCAGTGATGAGCTGGAATGCGGCATGGAAAGACACCCTAAACTCTTTTCTGGCTTCCTGAGGTAACTGTGAGCTTTGTTGACTACACTGATAAGGACATAGGGGTTTGTCTTTCTGCTCGCAAGACCCCAGTGCCTGGCTGATCTGAACCTGGGCCATTAGAACATCCCATGACCTACTGTACTGAATGATCACGGGTAATTAGGATATTGTGGCATCGTCCTTGGCATAAAACAGGATGTCCCTTTTTCTCATTGGATGTTCCCATATCCTGATCCTAGAGACCCCTAATACTGGAAACTATTAACTACAGCGGGCTCTTAAAGTTAGGAGACACCCTTTGGATGTGTGGACAATCCCACTTCTCAAATTACCTCTCAGCACTTTTTTGGGGCAGGCTCACAATCCAGTGTAGGCTGTGGATTTTTGGGGCTTATAAATCTTAGACCACTTACATCGGGGCCACTAACTGCTGCTTATTTTGCTCCAATGATAGCATTTGCCCCTTGACAGCATGGGGACTAGAGAAAAGGTTAAATAGGTAGTGATAGGTGCTTCAATTGAATTATATGGCAACATTTATATAGCGCTTACTACCCCTACGTGGGGTGCTGAAGTGCTTGCCTACATTGCTAGCACGCCGTGTAGGGTGTGTGGGTGGAAGGTTGTCGTCTTTGTTTTGATCCTGTGTCAGAAGTGTGATGATTGATGGATGAAGAAGTGTGAGAAACTGGCGCTCAGTTTATGGTTTTCAGTAACTGGCAGCTTTGAGACGCCCTGCAGGTCCCAGATGATATTTCAATTTCCATAGTCCACCAAACTGGTTACTGCACTAGGTTCTCCATTCTGAGATATCTTGTTTAAAGTATCAAGCTTATGGTGCTGAGAAGGCACACATTGGAGGGAGTCATGGATCAGAGAACTGCTAGATGGACTTTCTTGCTATCATCCCGTCTCTGATTGCCAATGTGAGATGTCAAAAGCGGTCACAGTATGTAGCTAGTTGGGATCTGAAGTGGTGGACTCGACTAAAGTCCTTCATTGGGCAGCGG
Organism: Calotriton arnoldi; assembly: GCA_963921515.1. Lineage (NCBI taxonomy): Eukaryota > Metazoa > Chordata > Amphibia > Caudata > Salamandridae > Calotriton > Calotriton arnoldi. Next base: position 949,244 of record CAWUFW010006974.1, read on the forward strand.
CATGTGGCAGATATATTCAGTTATTTCTTGCATGTTCAGTTACTTCGCTTTAGGCACCACTCGGAGAGTGAAGTTGTCGGAGAAGAATGGTCTGGATTGAGAACATTTCTTGATTTTATCCAAAGGTATTGTGGTGATACGCTATCTGGCATTTAAACGTGAGGCACCGTTTATCACTAGCCAGTGGAGGTTTCTGCATTGCTGGGTGATGTTTTATTCTGCCTGGGTCATAGATAAAGCGTATGACAGATTTTTGGGTCTTTTGCAGTGTGTTAGGTTGGTAGGCAAGCAGGCCAACAAATAGGGCATTTCAGTACTTTAACCAGGTGTTTTCTGTTTACAAGAGAGCAGGCTACTGAGGGGTGTTAATCTTTGTTTTTGAATGACCCTGTGTTTTTAGCAATTTTAGTTGATGGAATGAAGATTTGATCACTGCGTCAAACTGGGAGTTGAGATGAGGTCAATATCCCACAGCCTACAATGGTGTTAGCCCTGTTTTGATAGGCAAAATGTCTCCTAAGAAGATGTGAAGGGCCAGATAATGCCAATTCTTTTCAGGAGGTCGGGAAGGACTAGTACTGGGATTTATATCTTACATCTATTGTGTTTTATATTGTTTTGACTAATCCAAGTTTCAACCCTATAAGGACACAGAACCCTCAAAATGGGAACAAGGTTCATGAACTCTGTCTCCATTATGCCTGAAGACTGGTACAATTCTAAGAACCATGAAATCTCTAGGTATTGATTTGAAAAGAAAATCACAAAACACTATTAATATTTCATCAGAATAATTATCTGCAACTAGCTCAAATAGCTGATCTATGTCACAGTTGTTTTCTCTTGTCTCATAAAGCTGGATGTAAATAAATAGGTATCAAAATAATATCAAGGAGGCAAAGTTTTGCTTTAAACAGCAAGAACTCATATGCTGTTTATTTAACCAAGGTTGTGTCTAGGTATAATTTATAGGGCAATTGGTCAGCCCTAGAATTTATAATAATAATTTCTGCCCTTCTGCCTCGGGCTTTACCAGTTGTTAAAGGTCCGCGCCCTCGTTATTAACCCCGGGCGGAGCACTCCGCTCTGCCAGTGGAGTTTACAGAGTTTTGCCTACTCCGCACTCCGTTGAGAACGCGGAGTTCAGGCAAAACTCCGACTCCGTGGCGGAGCGGAGTTAGCCGGCCCCTCCACCCTCCCTAATTTAATTATAAAAAACAGGCTTTTACCTGCTGTGGCGTCTCTGGGCTGCCTCCTCCTCGCCATGGTCTCTCTCTCCTCCTCGTCCTCGACGTCCTTATCCACGGAAACCCCTACGTTGTACGTCTTGTGCGCACGCATGCACACGCGCAAGATGTACAACATAGGGGTTCGTGTGGACGAGGACGGCGAGGACGAGGAGGAGAGAGAGACTATGGCGAGGAGGAAGCAGCCCGGAGACGCCACAGCAGGTAAGTGCCTTTTTTTAAAATAATTAAATTGGGGAGGGTGGAGAGGAGCGGAGCAGAGTTCCACAGAGCTTTTTTCCAACTCAGTGGAACTCCGCGTAGTGGCACTACGCCAGCTCCGCCCGGGCTTACTCGTTATACGCACTCACCTGTGGCTTGGGCCTATAACTTGGGTTCAGGGACTTTAACAACCGGTATGGTCCTCATCAGCAGGCTATAACAAAAGGTTGACATCTTTATAAACCAGAAGTAAATTCATTGTTTTCTCAGACCTGCAATGTCCCAATTTGAGAAAGCAGCAACATAAGGTACCAACTCAGAGGACTCTTTGGTGTTAAATTCTGGCAGTGCGATACCCGCGGAAGCTCCTTATTCTGCCTACGAAATTGGGAGGTAGCTCAACGTATGTCTTGAATAGCTCACCCACTCTTAGTTCTTTCGATTCTTGTTTATAGTTACTAGCCTCACTCGACTCCCCATCCAATTTCGAAGCTGCTCTTGATTTGATGGAACTACTGAATTTCACATTTACCTATGCATTGCCAAGTCATGCTGTAACTGAATTCCAAGCCTATACTACATCCTAGATCAAGGCTTGACTGCTTCACCGTGCTAGCCTTCGATACTAAGGTACAGGCAGGGAGTCTTGGTTAATCCAAGTGCAGTGCAACACCAGTGAAAAATGACAATGTCCACCTCAAACTGTCCCACGGTGTGAAGAAAAACTGTGATAGGCAGGTAGGCAAACAAGGAGTTAAATAAAGCAGTCTGCTCAGGAAACACATGAGTGCAAAAAGAACAATTGATAGACAGAATGCAGAACAATGTCTTACATTCACCCCAGTACAGAGATCTGGGACTAAATCCATCGTATGTTTGCTCCCCATGCCATTCCAGTTTCAATAAAGCCATATGCAAATTAGTCTTGACCCTGTGCCCCAATGGGAACAGTCTAGTCCGAACTGCCAGGCCAAGTCCTCCCTGTACTGGAAACAAGCATCCTAGGGCCAGTTTCAGGGTTTCACCCCTCATCAGCCAGGATAGCTGGACTCCAGTGGAACCGAGAGCACGTGACCTACATCTGGGCATACCTGTCCCACTCGGGGTGACAAATGCAAAAAGAACAATTGATGGACAGAATGCATAACAATGTCTTACATTCACCCCAGTACAGAGATCTGGACCTAAATCCAGCGTTTTTTTCTCTCCCCATGCCATTCCAGTTTGAACCCAGCCATATGCAAATCAGTCTTGACCCTGTGCCCCAATGGGAACAGTCCAGCCCGAACTGCCAGGCCAGGTCCTCCCAAATATGCAAATCAGTCTTGACCCTGTTGTGCAATGGGAACAGTCCAGCCCGAACTGCCAGGCCAGGTCCTCCCTGACTGGGGGTGAATGTTTTGATTTGTTCTGCATTCCGTCCATCAATTGTGTGCCTTTTCCTTCCTCGCCCTAAGTGCGGCGAGTATGCCCAGACGTGGGTCCCTGGCTCACTGTGCCACTGGATTCAAGCTATCCTGGCTGATGAAGGGTGAAACCCCGAAACTGGTCCTAGGATGCTTGTTTCCAGTTCAGGGAGGACCTGGCTTGGCAGTTCGGGCTGGACTGTTCCCATGAGGCACAGGGCATATGGCTCAGACCCATCAAGTCTCTGGGTTTAAATTAATAATGATTGTCCTATTTGCCAGCGAGATTGTTTTTCTTTCATTCTGACCACCATTATTTCCTCTCCTTTGTAAAATTGTACATGCTCTCACCTTGTATATATGATATGCACTGCACCATTGTCACTGAGCACCAAATGTCACTTTAGTACACATCACCTCCACATTGTATCCCGTTCTGACAGCCTTGTTTACATTTGTAAATATATATGAATGCTTCAATTTATATAAATAATATCTGTTGCAAACACTTATTATTCAGTGTGTTGTCCTGTGTTCCATTATGCGTGCTTTCCTTAAAACTTTGGCTTTTCTTTAAACTGAAATATATGATATCACGTCTAAACGTATTCACTATGTATAAAGCAAATACTTTTGATTTATTTATTGTTTACAAAGCAATTGTGCATCCCTGACAGAACCATTGTAGTTTTGCATATATATACCCAGGTTCTGAGGGACACAGGGTTACCCCATTACGTTTTTACAGGAACCAAGTGAGGGCATAAATTGTAATGACCTAAATGACCAGAAATAAATGGATTTTGTTGTATTTAGCCGAATTTGCAAATATAAGCAATTTATAAAATGCACTTCTAGAAAGGAGAGTCATATATGATACCAAGACTGTAGGTAGAGGATGAAAGTGAAAGAGGAAAGGGTTGAAAGGTGAGGCAATAGACTGGGGAAGGTGGTAATTTCCCTTCTGTTATGATTGAGATGGATGGACTTGAAGGTCTCCAAAGATTAAATGTAGATAAGCATGAGATATTACTCAAAGAAGGGTTGCATGCAAATATCGGAGAATCATCTACAAAGAATGAGATATTAGACATGAGCGGAGTGGTGTCATTGGAGAACGATTGTGCACCAATAGTGTAATCGTCTGAACACCATACAGAAGGTAACAACGAGGATGAGATTGAGCACCCCAAGATGTGGAATGGATACGGCAGGAAAAATAGAAGGTCAGGCAAGGGAGTCCAAAAATCTGAAAATCCAAGGAATTAAAGAGGATTGAGCGGTCAACAATATGGAACATTGTCCGTAGATTGAGGAAATTAAGAAGAACCTATAATTTAAGAAGCTGGGCAGAGGTAAGAGATGCAATCACAGACATAGGAGCAAATTCAAAGAAATAAGTGAATTAAACCAGACTGGATAGGAGAAAGTAAAACATTAGAGAACAGAAAGTGGAAAAAAGTTAGAGTTTATCCTAAGGAACTTGCTTGAATAGTTTGGAATAGAGGAGCAGCAAGAAATGAAGGAGCAAATGAGGATGAACATGAAAGAACCTGAAAAGAAATGACAAAAATAGTGCACTCTCGGAAAGAAGGTCACAAAGGACTGGATAATGCAAGAAACTCAATAGGACTCAATGTTGGAAGGCAACTAACTGCTCTGAGTTCCTGCCAATCCTGACTCAGAAGTTCCTGCATGGGTCACTAGTCACCATCTTCATTTGGGAAGCCTAGGCCTGATCATGCAGGACATATGTCATCTTGATCTGGAACCAATGACACATCAATGTCTGTCAGCGGGAAATGGACATCACAGATGGCATGTTCTTTTTAAAAAAAAAAAAAAAAATTATTGAATAATAAACAGGTATCAGGAACATAGTTATCATAAGGGATGAAGAAAACATGGCAAAGTGTACAATAAATGGAAGCGATAATACATAATATAGATAAAAGAGTAAAAAATACAACCTTATATAACAACAAAAAGGTAGATAAGATTAGGATACCTAGCAAAGAAATAATCTATCTAAATAATTTTTAGAGTGCTAAAAGTAAAGAAGAAAAAAGAAGAAGAGGAAAGAAGAAGGGGACAAAGAAAAGAAAGGAAAGGAGAAGAGAAGAACTCATAGGAAAGAATTAGTGTAAAGAAGAGTGTGTAGATAGAAAAGTAGTAAAGGGTAACCAAAGTAAATCAGATTTAATTCTTTGAGCTACGGATGAAGATGAAACAGTAGAAATTCTATGTTCGTCACAAATAAGATTCCTTCATGTTAATATACATATCTTAGAATTGTCTTTCCAACAAGTAAGAATAACTTTAAATGCAAGTGCAAGAAAAGATCAAATAACTTCAGCTTAAGCACAGTATCATGTGAATCAACAGACAAGGATCCAAGAAATACATTTTGAAACAATAGGGGAATAGAAAGTTGAAAAATCTTGGAACATTTAGTCCAGATGGATCTCCAAAATTTTAGAACATTAGGACAGTGGTAAATCAAATGAGATAATGTACCATTGATGGAAAGGCATGACCAGCAAAGGGGGGAGGAAGATGGGTTAATTTTGTATAGAAATATTGGTGTTCTAACAGCTCTATTATAAGGAAAAAATAAAGATTGAGTAATGTTAGCAGCTCTGGAGGTGGAAAGAACTTTCTGCCATAGTTTGTTCCATTTTTGAGGAGAAAGGGTGATGGGCAAGTCTTCCCAATCTAGTTCAATATTGGATTGTGGTCTGTCAGAGATAGAAGTAGATAAAAGTTTGTAGATAAGGGAGACTTTAGTATTGGAGTCGAAAGAGATGTTATGGAGAGGAGTTAAGGGAATAAAGGGAGTGTTGATAATAGGAATATTTTTAGATGAAAGAAATGACTGAAATGCCTGTGATAGTTGAGAGTATTGAGAGAAACAGGAAGAAGGTAGGTCATAGTGATCTTGTAACGCATCAAAAGGCAAGACTGAATTATGAGTTACAAGTTGGTGTACGTATATAATATTCTTCTCTTTCCAGTGTTTGAAATAAAATAATTTGTGGCGAAACCTGATAAATTTGTTGTACCAAATAGATGAGGCAAGAAAGGCTTGGCGAAAGTTAGACCCATCCAAAAACAATGAACGTAGCAAATATTGGGAGTATTTTAAAGTAGGGTATTTAGATATGAAAGTACAATTGGACATAAAACAGATGTCATAAAAAGAAAAGTCATGTAATAAAGAACATTCAAACTTAATCCAACTAGGTGTCGGAACATCATGGTATTGTCTGTCTAATGCAAATACTTGTCTAATTAGAAAAGAAGTATGGTATAGCTTAAAATTGGGAAATCGTACACCCCCTTCATTCTTTGGTTTAATTATTTAGTGAAAGCAATACGAGCAGGTTTATTGTTCCAGAGAAATTTAGTACAAATGGAATTAATTTGATTAAAATAGTAATTGTGAATTTTAAAGGGTAACATAGATAGCAGAAATAGAATAAGCGGTACAATCATCATTTTAATAGTGTCCAACCTGCTCACCAGGAGAAGTGTAGGGGGGACCATGAGGAGATTAAGTTGTGAATCTTAAGTTTTAAAGCAGTAAAATTATGGGTTAGAGTTTGGGGAATGCTAGAGGAAAACTATACACCAAGGTATTTAATCTTTGATGGACACCATTTAAAGTTGGTATCAGAAAACATGAATTGTTTAACATAAAGGTTTTAAGGGTAAAACTTCAGTTTTAAAGAAATTTAATTTGTATCCAGATACTTTAGAATATAAGTCAATCTCCTCTAAAAAAGGAGGTAAGGAAGTTGAGGGTTTTGAAAGGTAAATTAAGATGTCATCTACATAAGCAGATAATTTAATTTCATGGGAATTATGGAGAAAGCCAGTTATCAACGGGTTATGGCGAATGCGCTCAAGAAAGGGTTCAAGACATTAAAGAGGAGAAAGAGGACATCCTTGCCGTGTACCTCTGTGTAAGTTAAAATAAGGAGATAAAAGACCATTGACAAACACACATGCACGAGGGTCAGAGTATAATAATTTGATAAGTGAAATAAATTTGGGGCCGAAACCAAACCATTGGAGAGTTTTGAACATGAATTGCCACTTTATACGGTCAAAAGCTTTTTCAGCATCAAGAGATAATGCGGCTAGGGGTTCAGAGTAGTTCTTCCCCAGCATGATAATATTGGAGAGCATCCTAGCATTATCTGAGGATAGTCTACCTTTAATAAAACCAGATTGATCAGGTTTAATAAGGAGGGGAATAACCCCTTCCAATCTGGAAGTAAGAATTTTTGCAAAGATTTTGCAATCTTAGCTGATTAAGGAGATTGGGCGAGAATTTTGACAAAGGGAGAGATCCTTATCGGGTTTGGGAAGAATTACAATAAGTTCTTCGAGAAAGGAGCCTTCAGGTTTGGAGTGTAGTATAAAGGAGGAAAAGAGCTCAAATAAATGCGGCACAAAAATGGATGAAAATGAAGAAATAAGTTCAATAGAAAAGCCGTCAGGACCAGGGGCCTTAGCTCTTTTTAAAGATTTAATTGCATCCAATATCTCCTGAAGAGTTATATCATTTTCCAAAAGAGCCATGGCATCCGGAACCGAGGAGGGAGAGGGAGACCATCAAAAAATGACTGTGTATCGGTTGGAGTGGGATGGGTATCTTCCATATACAATGAGTGGTAATAGGACTGAAATACCTTAACAATATCCGAGTCAAAGTGTAATAAAGTATTGGTATGGATATTACGAATAGGTCCAATGGCTTTCTTTTCTGATTTAACTTTTAAATAATTAGCCAGCATTCTACCCACTTTGTTTTGTCCCCCATGATATTTGGATTTTATTTTAAGTAAAATATTACAAGCATCAGTTGTGGCCAGGTTATTTAGGTCAGATTTAGCCTTAATTAGATTACGGAGGTGGACAGGAGATTTGGAAGTGTAATAAGAATGTTCAAGGGTTTTAATATGATTAAGGGAAGAGATGTATTGGGAGAATAATAACGTTTTCTTTCTAGCAGTATAGGCGATGGTAAAAGCCCGAAACGAGGCTTTGAAGGCATCCCAATTGTTATGCATAGAGGTGTCACTTGGTTTGTTAAGTTGAAAAAACTCCTGTATAAAGGAAGTAGCCTCTAAAATAAAAGTTTGATCCGCTAACAGGGAGTTGTTAAATCTCCACCTATTGTGTTTGGAAGTGGCAAGGGATAAATCAAAAGAAACTGAGACCGGGGCATGGTCGGAAATAAAAATACAGCCAATCTCAGCAGATTGAAGCGAGGGTAACAAGGTTTTTGAAATCAATACATAATCAATGCGAGACATAGTATGGTGAACATTGAAAAAGAATGTGAATTCGTAACAATCAGGATTACTGGTTCTCCAAGCATCATAGAGTGGACGAGAAGCAATTGAAGATTGAAATGCTTTATGAGTTTTATGAGGTTTAAATTTACAGTCTGATTTTCTATCAGAAAAGGGGTGAAGCCAATTATTAAAGTCTCCAGCAACAATAATATTGGGATTAGTGATTGAGGATAATTTTTAGTTTAATATTGTGCCAAAAATCTGGGTCTGGTTTAACCGGTCCATATATATTAAAAAAGGTGACAGGTTTATTATAGACCGTGGCATGAAGTATTACTAAACGCTGGATTTAGGTCCAGATCTCTGTACTGGGGTGAATGTAAGACATTGTTATGCATTCCGTCCATCAATTGTGTGCCTTTTGCTTCCTCGCCCTAAGTGCGGCGAGTATGCCCAGACGTGGGTCCGTGGGTCCCTGGCTCACTGTGCCACTGGATTCAAGCTATCCTGGCTGATGAAGGGTGAAACCCCAAAACTGGTCCTAGGATGCTTGTTTCCAGTTCAGGGAGGACCTGGCTTGGCAGTTCGGGCTGGACTGTTCCCATGAGGCACAGGGCATATGGCTCAGACCTATCAAGTCTCTGGGTTTAAATTAATAATGATTGTCCTATTTGCCAGGGAGATTGTTTTTCTTTCATTCTGACCACCATTATTTCCTCTCCTTTGTAAAATTGTACATGCTCTCACCTTGTATATATGATATGCACTGCACCATTGTCACTGAGCACCAAATGTCACTTTAGTACACATCACCTCCACATTGTATCCCGTTCTGACAGCCTTGTTTACATTTGTAAATATATATGAATGCTTCAATTTATATAAATAATATCTGTTGCAAACACTTATTATTCAGTGTGTTGTCCTGTGTTCCATTATGCGTGCTTTCCTTAAAACTTTGGCTTTTCTTTAAACTGAAATATATGATATCACCGTCTAAACGTATTCACTATGTATAAAGCAAATACTTTTTGATTTATTTATTGTTTACAAAGCAATTGTGCATCCCTGACAGAACCATTGTAGTTTTGCATATATATACCCAGGTTCTGAGGGACACAGGGTTACCCCATTACGTTTTTACAGGAACCAAGTGAGGGCATAAATTGTAATTACCTAAATGACCAGAAATAAATGGATTTTGTTGTATTTAGCCGAATTTGCAAATATAAGCAATTTATAAAATGCACTTCTAGAAAGGAGAGTCATATATGATACCAAGACTGTAGGTAGAGGATGAAAGTGAAAGAGGAAAGGGTTGAAAGGTGAGGCAATAGACTGGGGAAGGTGGTAATTTCACTTCTGTTATGATTGAGATGGATGGACTTGAAGGTCTCCAAAGAATAAATGTAGATAAGCATGAGATATTACTCAAAGAAGGGTTGCATGCAAATATCGGAGAATCATCTACAAAGAATGAGATATTAGACATGAGCGGAGTGGTGTCATTGGAGAACGATTGTGCACCAATAGTGTAATCGTCTGAACACCATACAGAAGGTAACAACGAGGATGAGATTGAGCACCCCAAGATGTGGAATGGATACGGCAGGAAAAATAGGAGGTCAGGCAAGGGAGTCCAAAAATCTGAAAATCCAAGGAATTAAAGAGGATTGAGCGGTCAACAATATGGAACATTGTCCGTAGATTGAGGAAATTAAGAAGAACCTATAATTTAAGAAGCTGGGCAGAGATAAGAGATGCAATCACAGACATAGGAGCAAATTCAAAGAAATAAGTGAATTAAACCAGACTGGATAGGAGAAAGTAAAACATTAGAGAACAGAAAGTGGAAAAAAGTTAGAGTTTATCCTAAGGAACTTGCTTGAATAGTTTGGAATAGAGGAGCAGCAAGAAATGAAGGAGCAAATGAGGATGAACATGAAAGAACCCGAAAAGAAATGACAAAAATATTGCACTCTCGGAAAGAAGGTCACAAAGGACTGGATAATGCAAGAAACTCAATAGGACTCAATGTTGGAAGGCAACTAACTGCTCTGAGTTCCTGCCAATCCTGACTCAGAAGTTCCTGCATGGGTCACTAGTCACCATCTTCATTTGGGAAGCCTAGGCCTGATCATGCAGGACATATGTCATCTTGATCTGGAACCAATGACACATCAATGTCTGTCAGCGGGAAATGGACATCACAGATGGCATGTTCTTTTTAAAAAAAAATAATATTTATTGAATAATAAACAGGTATCAGGAACATAGTTATCATAAGGGATGAAGAAAACATGGCAAAGTGTACAATAAATGGAAGCGATAATACATAATATAGATAAAAGAGTAAAAATACAACCTTATATAACAACAAAAAGGTAGATAAGATTAGGATACCTAGCAAAGAAATAATCTATCTAAATAATTTTTAGAGTGCTAAAAGTAAAGAAGAAAAAAGAAGAAGAGGAAAGAAGAAGGGGACAAAGAAAAGAAAGGAAAGGAGAAGAGAAGAACTCATAGGAAAGAATTAGTGTAAAGAAGAGTGTGTAGATAGAAAAGTAGTAAAGGGTAACCAAAGTAAATCAGATTTAATTCTTTGAGCTACGGATGAAGATGAAACAGTAGAAATTCTATGTTCGTCACAAATAAGATTCCTTCATGTTAATATACATATCTTAGAATTGTCTTTCCAACAAGTAAGAATAACTTTAAATGCAAGTGCAAGAAAAAGATCAAATAACTTCAGCTTAAGCACAGTATCATGTGAATCAACAGACAAGGATCCAAGAAATACATTTTGAAACAATAGGGGAATAGAAAGTTGAAAAATCTTGGAACATTTAGTCCAGATGGATCTCCAAAATTTTAGAACATTAGGACAGTGGTAAATCAAATGAGATAATGTACCATTGATGGAAAGGCATGACCAGCAAAGGGGGAGGAAGATGGGTTAATTTTGTATAGAAATATTGGTGTTCTAACAGCTCTATTATAAGGAAAAAATAAAGATTGAGTAATGTTAGCAGTTCTGGAGGTGGAAAGAACTTTCTGCCATAATTTGTCCCATTTTTGAGGAGAAAGGGTGATGGGCAAGTCTTCCCAATCTAGTTCAATATTGGATTGTGGTCTGTCAGAGATAGAAGTAGATAAAAGTTTGTAGATAAGGGAGAATTTAGGATTGGAGTCGAAAGAGATGTTATGTAGAGGAGTTAAGGGAATAAAGGGAGTGTCGATAATAGGAATATTTTTAGATGAAAGAAATGACTGAAATGCCTGTGATAGTTGAGAGTATTGAGAGAAACAGGAAGAAGGTAGGTCATAGTGATCTTGTAAAGCATCAAAAGGCAAGACTGAATTATGAGTTACAAGTTGGTGTACGTATATAATATTCTTCTCTCTCCAGTGTTTGAAATAAAATAATTTGTGGCGAAACCTGATAAATTTGTTGTACCAAATAGATGAGGCAAGAAAGGCTTGGCGAAAGTTAGACCCATCTAAAAACAATGAACGTAGCAAATATTGGGAGTATTTTAAAGTAGGGTATTTAGATATGAAACTACAATTGGACATAAAACAGATGTCATAAAAAGAAAAGTCATGTAATAAAGAACATTCAAACTTAATCCAACTAGGTGTCGGAACATCATGGTATTGTCTGTCTAATGCAAATACTTGTCTAATTAGAAAAGAAGTATGGTATAGCTTAAAATTGGGAAATCGTACACCCCCTTCATTCTTTGGTTTAATTATTTAGTGAAAGCAATACGAGCAGGTTTATTGTTCCAGAGAAATTTAGTACAAATGGAATTAATTTGATTAAAATAGTAATTGTGAATTTTAAAGGGTAACATAGATAGCAGAAATAGAATAAGCGGTACAATCATCATTTTAATAGTGTCCAACCTGCTCACCAGGAGAAGTGTAGGGGGACCATGAGGAGATTAAGTTGTGAATCTTAAGTTTTAAAGCAGTAAAATTATGGGTTAGAGTTTGGGGAATGCTAGAGGAAAACTATACACCAAGGTATTTCATCTTTGATGGACACCATTTAAAGTTGGTATCAGAAAACATGAATTGTTTAACATAAAGGTTTTAAGGGTAAAACTTCAGTTTTAAAGAAATTTAATTTGTATCCAGATACTTTAGAATATAAGTCAATCTCCTCTAAAAAAGGAGGTAAGGAAGTTGAGGGTTTTGAAAGGTAAATTAAGATGTCATCTACATAAGCAGATAATTTAATTTCATGGGAATTATGGAGAAAGCCAGTTATCAACGGGTTATGGTGAATGCGCTCAAGAAAGGGTTCAAGACATTAAAGAGGAGAAAGGGGACATCCTTGCCGTGTACCTCTGTGTAAGTTAAAATAAGGAGATAAAAGACCATTGACAAACACACATGCACGAGGGTCAGAGTATAATAATTTGATAAGTGAAATAAATTTGGGGCCGAAACCAAACCATTGGAGAGTTTTGAACATGAATTGCCACTTTATACGGTCAAAAGCTTTTTCAGCATCAAGAGATAATGCGGCTAGGGGTTCAGAGTAGTTCTTCCCCAGCATGATAATATTGGAGAGCATCCTAGCATTATCTGAGGAGAGTCTACCTTTAATAAAACCAGATTGATTAGGTTTAATAAGGAGGGGAATAACCCCTTCCAATATGGAAGTAAGAATTTTTGCAAAGATTTTGCAATCTTAGCTGATTAAGGAGATTGGGCGATAATTTTGACAAAGGGAGAGATCCTTATCGGGTTTGGGGAGAATTACAATAAGTTCTTCGAGAAAGGAGCCTTCAGGTTTGGAGTGTAGTATAAAGGAGGAAAAGAGCTCAAATAAATGCGGCGCAAAAATGGATGAAAATGAAGAAATAAGTTCAATAGAAAAGCCGTCAGGACCAGGGGCCTTAGCTCTTTTTAAAGATTTAATTGCATCCAATATCTCCTGAAGAGTTATATCATTTTCCAAAAGAGCCATGGCATCCGGAACCGAGGAGGGAGAGGGGAGACCATCAAAAAATGACTGTGTATCGGTTGGAGTGGGATGGGTATCTTCCATATACAATGAGTGGTAATAGGACTGAAATACCTTAACAATATCCGAGTCAAAGTGTAATAAAGTATTGGTATGGATATTACGAATAGGTCCAATGGCTTTCTTTTCTGATTTAACTTTTAAATAATTAGCCAGCATTCTACCCACTTTGTTTTGTCCCCCATGGTATTTGGATTTTATTTTAAGTAAAATATTACAAGCATCAGTTGTGGCCAGTTTATTTAGGTCAGATTTAGCCTTAATTAGATTACGGAGGTGGACAGGAGATTTGGAAGTGTAATAAGAATGTTCAAGGGTTTTAATATGATTAAGGGAAGAGATGTATTGGGAGAATAATAACGTTTTCTTTCTAGCAGTATAGGCGATGGTAAAAGCCCGAAACGAGGCTTTGAAGGCATCCCAATTGTTATGCATAGAGGTGTCACTTGGTTTGTTAAGTTGAAAAAACTCCTGTATAAAGGAAGTAGCCTCTAAAATAAAAGTTTGATCCGCTAACAGGGAGTTGTTAAATCTCCACCTATTGTGTTTGGAAGTGGCAAGGGATAAATCAAAAGAAACTGAGACCGGGGCATGGTCGGAAATAAAAATAGAGCCAATCTCAGCAGATTGAAGCGAGGGTAACAAGATTTTGAAATCAATACATAATCAATGCGAGACATAGTATGGTGAACATTGAAAAAGAATGTGAATTCGTAACAATCAGGATTACTGGTTCTCCAAGCATCATAGAGTGGACGAGAAGCAATTGAAGATTGAAATGCTTTATGAGTTTTATGAGGTTTAAATTTACAGTCTGATTTTCTATCAGAAAAGGGGTGAAGCCAATTATTAAAGTCTCCAGCAACAATAATATTGGGATTAGTGATTGAGGATAATTTTTAGTTTAATATTGTGCCAAAAATCTGGGTCTGGTTTAACCGGTCCATATATATTAAAAAAGGTGACAGGTTTATTATAGACCGTGGCATGAAGTATTACCCATCGTCCACTCATATCCGTTTCTGTAGATACAATTTGTAATTTCAAAGACTTGTGACACAAGATGGCAGCGCCACCTTTACGGTTAACAGCTGGAGAAAAAACAACTTGACCCACCCACTGAGGTTTGAGTTTAAGAGATTCAACATCATTACAGTGAGTTTCCTGTAAAAAAGCAATCTGACAGTTAAGTTTTGATAAATGAGAAAGTACCTTTTGACGCTTGACAGGCTGCCCCAGACCACGGACGTTCCACGATACAACATTAAACAAGGTAATGTTTAAGGAATAGGGGAATGATCACATTGAAAACGAACTGCAAAAAACAACAAAAAAGACAGAAATCACAAGTCATAAAAATCAGGGAACATACTAACATAATGAATACATAAGGGAACAAGTAAAACGATCACTCATGGAGATGATGAAAAAGGGGAGGAGTAACAGGTAAAGAGGAGGAGAAAGAGAGAAAATATACATAGAAAGAGAAGATGGAAAGGAAGTGAAAAATAGAATGAAAAACAGGGACAGATCAAGGACAAAAAGCCAGATCTGAGATGTAAAGAGAAGAAAAACAGAATTGGACATGTTAGCGCTCAAGAACAAGAACAACAAGCAAGAGAGAATGGAGCTAAGGAAGATAAGGAGATAAAAGAGTAGAAACATTATAAGATATTTAGGCCACGGAATACATGGTGAATATGTAAAGATAAAAAAAAACGCAACAAGAGATAACCAGTTATGAAGCATTAACAGATTGAATAATTTAAGAACACTGAGCATTTGTGTCCATAGGTATTCAAGTTATAGAATGCAAAAACTGTTTTAGTTGAGATGGATCCTCGAAAGACCGAGAGACACCCTCATGAGTAATCTTGCAGAGACGAGGATGCAGGATGCCATAACGAATATTCATAGATCTTAACTGCAGACGTAGAGCTAAAAATTCTTTGCGCCTGGCATTAGTAGCATTGGAGAGATCCTGTGAGATGAAGATGTTATGTCCAGACCAGACGGCGTTTTTCTCTGGCAACTTTTAACCCCTTCGCTGCTAGGCCTTTTCCCCTCCTGTGCTAAGCCTTTTTTGGCTATTTGGGGTAGTGCGCGCTTAGGCCCTGTAACTTTTTGACCACATAAGGTATCCATGCCAAATTTGCGTCCTTTTTTTCTAACATCATGGGGATTGTAAAGGTACCCAGGGTTTGTGGTTCCCCTGGAGGGGACCCAGAAATTAGTCAAAATACAGCTAAATTTTGGGTTTTTTGGGAAAAATGCGAAAAAAGGGCTACAGATGAAAGCGTCTTGATTTTTCCCTGCAAATGGCATCAAAAAAGGGTTGTGGTGCTGAAATCACCATCTTCCCAGCTTTCAGGGACAAGCAGACTTTTGTCAGAAAACCAACTTTTTTTACACAGTTTTGGCATTTTTCTGGGACATAGCCTATTTTTGCTATTTTTTGTGCTTTCAACCTCCTTCCAGTTAATGGTAGAAATGGGTATGAAACCAATAATGGATCCTGGAAAGCCATACATTTCTGAAAAGTTGACAAAATTCTGAATTCAGCAAGGGGTCATTTGTGTAGATCCTTAAAGTTTTCCTTATAGAAACTAACAGTTAAATAAAGGAAAAATTGAAAATTAGTTGAAAAAAACAGCCATTTGTGTCAACGTTTTCACCTGTAACTTCTTCTAATTATGACAGCTATTTGAAGGCAATATACCGTTATATCCGCTGGACCTTTCTGGTTGTGGGGATATATAGGACTTGTAGGTTCACCAAGAACCCGACGAACCCAGAGCCAATAATTGAGCAGCATCTTGCAATGGTTTTTTATTATGTACCGGGTATATAGCAATTATTTTGGGAAAATGTATGCATGGAAAAATTGTTATGAAAGACACCTATGTATTTCTGAAATGGGAACAAAATGTAGATTTTAGAAACAGTAGATATTTGCACATTTCCGAAATTGGGAGCACCCATACTAACATGAGAATTATAGGTCATTTTTCAAAATGACTTATTTTTTACACATTGTCTTTCATTTGGAAGGCAGAAATGCATCGAAAGTCAATAGGTAATAACAGTTGCTCTACAATTCTGTGTTACACTAAGTCTCCCGATAAAAATGGTACCTCACTTGTGTGGGTAGCCCTTGTGCCCACAACAGGAAATGGCTCAAAATGCAACGTGGACGTACCACATTTTCACAATGAAAAATTACCCTTTTTTTGCAAAGTGCCTAGGTGTAGTTTTTGAACCCTAGCTCTGCCGGCACCTAGGGAAACCTAGCAAACCTATACATTTTTGAAAACTAGACACCCAGGGGAATCCAGGATGGGGTGACTTGACTTCCTCCCACCAGGTTCTGTTACCCAGAATCCCTTGCAAACCTAAAAAATTGTCAAAAAAACCACATTTTCCCCACATTTCTGTGGTGGAAAGTTTTGGAATCTGCGTGGAGCCACAAATTTCCACACACCCGCGTTCCCCAAAGTCTTACGAGAAAAATGGTACCTCACTTGTGTGGGTCGGCCTAGTGCCTGCGACAGGAAACGGCGCAAAACGCAACGTGGTCACACCTCAATTTCGCAGTGAAAAATGACCCTTTTTGGCAAAGTGCCTAGCTGTAGTTTTTGAACCCTAGCTCTGCCGGCACCTAGGGAAACCTAGCAAACCTATACATTTTTGAAAACTAGACACCCAGGGGAATCCAGGATGGGGTGACTTGACTGCCTCCCACCAGGTTCTGTTACCCAGAATCCCTTGCAAACATAAACAATTGTCAAAAAAACCAAATTTTCCCCACATTTCTGTGGTGGAAAGTTCTGGAATCTGCATGGATCCACAAATTTCCACCCACCCCGCGTTCCCCAAAGTCTTACGAGAAAAATGGTACCTCACTTGTGTGGGTCGGCCTAGTGCCTGCGACAGGAAACTGCGCAAAACGCAACGTGGTCACACCTCAATTTCGCAGTGAAAAATGACCCTTTTTTGGCAAAGTGCCTAGCTGTAGTTTTTGAACCCTAGCTCTGCCGGCACCTAGGGAAACCTAGCAAACCTATACATTTTTGAAAACTAGACACCCAGGGGAATCCAGGATGGGGTGACTTGACTGCCTCCCACCAGGTTCTGTTACCCAGAATCCCTTGCAAACATAAACAATTGTAAAAAAAAAAACATTTTCCCCACATTTCTGTGGTGGAAAGTTCTGGAATCTGCGTGGATCCACAAATTTCCACCCACCCCGCGTTCCCCAAAGTCTTCTGAGAAAAATGGTACCTCACTTGTGTGGGTCGGCCTAGTGCCCGCGACAGGAAACGGCGCAAAACGCAACGTGGTCACACCTCAATTTCGCAGTGAAAAATGACCCTTTTTTGCAAAGTGCCTAGCTGTAGTTTTTGAACCCTACCTCTGCCGGCACCAAGGGAAACCTAGCAAACCTATAAATTTTTGAAAACTATACAACCAGGGGAATCCAGGATGGGGTGACTTGACTGCCTCCCACCAGGTTCTGTTACCCAGAATCCCTTGCAAACATAACAAATTGTCAAAAAAAACACATTTTCCCCACATTTCTGTGGTGGAAAGTTCTGGAATCTGCGTGGATCCACAAATTTCCACCCACCCCGCGTTCCCCAAAGTCTTACGAGAAAAATGGTACCTCACTTGTGTGGGTCGGCTTAGTGCCTGCGACAGGAAACGGCGCAAAACGCAACGTGGTCACACCTCAATTTCGCAGTGAAAAATGACCCTTTTTTGGCAAAGTGCCTAGCTGTAGTTTTTGAACCCTACCTCTGCCGGCACCAAGGGAAACCTAGCAAACCTATACATTTTTGAAAACTAGACAACCAGGGGAATCCAGGATGGGGTGACTTGACTGCCTCCCACCAGGTTCTGTTACCCAGAATCCCTTGCAAACATAACAAATTGTCAAAAAAAACACATTTTCCCCAAATTTCTGTGGTGGAAAGTTCTGGAATCTGCGTGGATCCACAAATTTCTGAAATGGGAACAAAATGTAGATTTTAGAAACAGTAGATATTTGCACATTTCCGAAATTGGGAGTACCCATACTAGCATGAGAATTATAGGTCATTTTTCAAAATGACTTATTCTTTACACATTGTCTTTCATTTGGAAGGCAGAAATGCATCGAAAGTCAATAGGTAATAACAGTTGCTCTACAATTCTGTGTTACACTAAGTCTCCCGATAAAAATGGTACCTCACTTGTGTGGGTAGCCCTTGTGCCCACAACAGGAAATGGCTCAAAATGCAACGTGGACGTACCACATTTTCACAATGAAAAATTACCCTTTTTTTGCAAAGTGCCTAGGTGTAGTTTTTGAACCCTAGCTCTGCCGGCACCTAGGAAACCTAGCAAACCTATACATTTTTGAAAACTAGACACCCAGGGGAATCCAGGATGGGGTGACTTGACTTCCTCCCACCAGGTTCTGTTACCCAGAATCCCTTGCAAACCTAAAAAATTGTCAAAAAAACCACATTTTCCCCACATTTCTGTGGTGGAAAGTTTTGGAATCTGCGTGGAGCCACAAATTTCCACACACCCCGCGTTCCCCAAAGTCTTACGAGAAAAATGGTACCTCACTTGTGTGGGTCGGCCTAGTGCCTGCGACAGGAAACGGCGCAAAACGCAACGTGGTTACACCTCAATTTCGCAGTGAAAAATGACCCTTTTTTGGCAAAGTGCCTAGCTGTAGTTTTTGAACCCTAGCTCTGCCGGCACCTAGGGAAACCTAGCAAACCTATACATTTTTGAAAACTAGACACCCAGGGGAATCCAGGATGGGGTGACTTGACTGCCTCCCACCAGGTTCTGTTACCCAGAATCCCTTGCAAACATAAACAATTGTCAAAAAAACCAAATTTTCCCCACATTTCTGTGGTGGAAAGTTCTGGAATCTGCATGGATCCACAAATTTCCACCCACCCCGCGTTCCCCAAAGTCTTACGAGAAAAATGGTACCTCACTTGTGTGGGTCGGCCTAGTGCCTGCGACAGGAAACGGCGCAAAACGCAACGTGGTCACACCTCAATTTCGCAGTGAAAAATGACCCTTTTTTGGCAAAGTGCCTAGCTGTAGTTTTTGAACCCTAGCTCTGCCGGCACCTAGGGAAACCTAGCAAACCTATACATTTTTGAAAACTAGACACCCAGGGGAATCCAGGATGGGGTGACTTGACTGCCTCCCACCAGGTTCTGTTACCCAGAATCCCTTGCAAACATAAACAATTGTAAAAAAAACACATTTTCCCCACATTTCTGTGGTGGAAAGTTCTGGAATCTGCGTGGATCCACAAATTTCCACCCACCCCGCGTTCCCCAAAGTCTTACGAGAAAAATGGTACCTCACTTGTGTGGGTCGGCCTAGTGCCTGCGACAGGAAACTGCGCAAAACGCAACGTGGTCACACCTCAATTTCGCAGTGAAAAATGACCCTTTTTGGCAAAGTGCCTAGCTGTAGTTTTTGAACCCTAGCTCTGCCGGCACCTAGGGAAACCTAGCAAACCTATACATTTTTGAAAACTAGACACCCAGGGGAATCCAGGATGGGGTGACTGGACTGCCTCCCACCAGGTTCTGTTACCCAGAATCCCTTGCAAACCTAAAAAACTATCAAAAAAACCACATTTTCCCCACATTTCTGTGGTGGAAAGTTCTGGAATCTGCGTGGATCCACAAATTTCCACCCACCCCGCGTTCCCCAAAGTCTTCTGAGAAAAATGGTACCTCACTTGTGTGGGTCGGCCTAGTGCCCGCGACAGGAAATGGCGCAAAACGCAACGTGGTCACACCTCAATTTCGCAGTGAAAAATGACCCTTTTTTTGCAAAGTGCCTAGCTGTAGTTTTTGAACCCTACCTCTGCCGGCACCTAGGGAAACCTAGCAAACCTATACATTTTTGAAAACTAGACAACCAGGGGAATCCAGGATGGGGTGACTTGACTGCCTCCCACCAGGTTCTGTTACCCAGAATCCCTTGCAAACATAAAAGATTGTCAAAAAAACCACATTTTCCCCACATTTCTGTGGTGGAAAGTTCTGGAATCTGCGTGGATCCACAAATTTCCACCCACCCCGCGTTCCCCAAAGTCTTACGAGAAAAATAGTACTTCACTTGTGTGGGTCGGCCTAGTGCCTGCGACAGGAAACGGCGCAAAACGCAACGTGGTCACACCTCAATTTCGTAGTGAAAAAGGACCCTTTTTTGGCAAAGTGCCTAGCTGTAGTTTTTGAACCCTAGCTCTGCCGGCACCTAGGGAAACCTAGCAAACCTATACATTTTTGAAAACTAGACACCCAGGGGAATCCAGGATGGGGTGACTTGACTGCCTCCCACAAGGTTCTGTTACCCAGAATCCCTTGCAAACATAAACTATTGTAAAAAAAACACATTTTCCCCACATTTCTGTGGTGGAAAGTTCTGGAATCTGCGTGGATCCACAAATTTCCACCCACCCCGCGTTCCCCAAAGTCTTACGAGAAAAATGGTACCTCACTTGTGTGGGTCGGCCTAGTGCCTGCGACAGGAAACTGCGCAAAACGCAACGTGGTCACACCTCAATTTCGCAGTGAAAAATGACCCTTTTTGGCAAAGTGCCTAGCTGTAGTTTTGAACCCTAGCTCTGCCTGCACCTAGGGAAACCTAGCAAACCTATACATTTTTGAAAACTAGACACCCAGGGAAATCCAGGATGGGGTGACTGGACTGCCTCCCACCAGGTTCTGTTACCCAGAATCCCTTGCAAACCTAAACAATTATCAAAAAAACCACATTTTCCCCACATTTCTGTGGTGGAAAGTTCTGGAATCTGCGTGGATCCACAAATTTCCACCCACCCCGCGTTCCCCAAAGTCTTCTGAGAAAAATGGTACCTCACTTGTGTGGGTCGGCCTAGTGCCCGCGACAGGAAACGGCGCAAAACGCAACGTGGTCACACCTCAATTTCGCAGTGAAAAATGACCCTTTTTGGCAAAGTGCCTAGCTGTAGTTTTTGAACCCTAGCTCTGCCGGCACCTAGGGAAACCTAGCAAACCTATACATTTTTGAAAACTAGACACCCAGGGGAATCCAGGATGGGGTGACTTGACTGCCTCCCACCAGGTTCTGTTACCCAGAATCCCTTGCAAACATAAACAATTGTAAAAAAAAACACATTTTCCCCACATTTCTGTGGTGGAAAGTTCTGGAATCTGCGTGGATCCACAAATTTCCACCCACCCCGCGTTCCCCAAAGTCTTACGAGAAAAATGGTACCTCACTTGTGTGGGTCGGCCTAGTGCCTGCGACAGGAAACTGCGCAAAACGCAACGTGGTCACACCTCAATTTCGCAGTGAAAAATGACCCTTTTTTGGCAAAGTGCCTAGCTGTAGTTTTTGAACCCTAGCTCTGCCGGCACCTAGGGAAACCTAGCAAACCTATACATTTTTGAAAACTAGACACCCAGGGGAATCCAGGATGGGGTGACTGGACTGCCTCCCACCAGGTTCTGTTACCCAGAATCCCTTGCAAACCTAAAAAATTATCAAAAAAACCACATTTTCCCCACATTTCTGTGGTGGAAAGTTCTGGAATCTGCGTGGATCCACAAATTTCCACCCACCCCGCGTTCCCCAAAGTCTTCTGAGAAAAATGGTACCTCACTTGTGTGGGTCGGCCTAGTGCCCGCGACAGGAAATGGCGCAAAACGCAACGTGGTCACACCTCAATTTCGCAGTGAAAAATGACCCTTTTTTGCAAAGTGCCTAGCTGTAGTTTTTGAACCCTACCTCTGCCGGCACCTAGGGAAACCTAGCAAACCTATACATTTTTGAAAACTAGACAACCAGGGGAATCCAGGATGGGGTGACTTGACTGCCTCCCACCAGGTTCTGTTACCCAGAATCCCTTGCAAACATAAAAGATTGTCAAAAAAACCACATTTTCCCCACATTTCTGTGGTGGAAAGTTCTGGAATCTGCGTGGATCCACAAATTTCCACCCACCCCGCGTTCCCCAAAGTCTTACGAGAAAAATAGTACCTCACTTGTGTGGGTCGGCCTAGTGCCTGCGACAGGAAACGGCGCAAAACGCAAGGTGGTCACACCTCAATTTCGCAGTGAAAAAGGACCCTTTTTTGGCAAAGTGCCTAGCTGTAGTTTTTGAACCCTAGCTCTGCCGGCACCTAGGGAAACCTAGCAAACCTATACATTTTTGAAAACTAGACACCCAGGGGAATCCAGGATGGGGTGACTTGACTGCCTCCCACAAGGTTCTGTTACCCAGAATCCCTTGCAAACATAAACTATTGTCAAAAAAACACATTTTCCCCACATTTCTGTGGTGGAAAGTTCTGGAATCTGCGTGGATCCACAAATTTCCACCCACCCCGCGTTCCCCAAAGTCTTACGAGAAAAATGGTACCTCACTTGTGTGGGTCGGCCTAGTGCCTGCGACAGGAAACTGCGCAAAACGCAACGTGGTCACACCTCAATTTCGCAGTGAAAAATGACCCTTTTTTGGCAAAGTGCCTAGCTGTAGTTTTTGAACCCTAGCTCTGCCTGCACCTAGGGAAACCTAGCAAACCTATACATTTTTGAAAACTAGACACCCAGGGAAATCCAGGATGGGGTGACTGGACTGCCTCCCACCAGGTTCTGTTACCCAGAATCCCTTGCAAACCTAAACAATTATCAAAAAAACCACATTTTCCCCACATTTCTGTGGTGGAAAGTTCTGGAATCTGCGTGGATCCACAAATTTCCACCCACCCCGCGTTCCCCAAAGTCTTCTGAGAAAAATGGTACCTCACTTGTGTGGGTCGGCCTAGTGCCCGCGACAGGAAACGGCGCAAAACGCAACGTGGTCACACCTCAATTTCGCAGTGAAAAATGACCCTTTTTTTGCAAAGTGCCTAGCTGTAGTTTTTGAACCCTACCTCTGCCGGCACCAAGGGAAACCTAGCAAACCTATACATTTTTGAAAACTAGACAACCAGGGGAATCCAGGATGGGGTGACTTGACTGCCTCCCACCAGGTTCTGTTACCCAGAATCCCTTGCAAACATAACAAATTGTCAAAAAAAACACATTTTCCCCACATTTCTGTGGTGGAAAGTTCTGGAATCTGCGTGGATCCACAAATTTCCACCCACCCCGCGTTCCCCAAAGTCTTACGAGAAAAATGGTACCTCACTTGTGTGGGTCGGCTTAGTGCCTGCGACAGGAAACGGCGCAAAACGCAACGTGGTCACACCTCAATTTCGCAGTGAAAAATGACCCTTTTTTGGCAAAGTGTCTAGCTGTAGTTTTTGAACCCTA
The DNA here is from genome assembly GCA_963921515.1 of Calotriton arnoldi. Classification (NCBI taxonomy): domain Eukaryota; kingdom Metazoa; phylum Chordata; class Amphibia; order Caudata; family Salamandridae; genus Calotriton; species Calotriton arnoldi. The sequence goes on from CAWUFW010006974.1 coordinate 972,768, forward strand.
CCTCTGCCGGCACCTAGGGAAACCTAGCAAACCTATACATTTTTGAAAACTAGACACCCAGGGGAATCCAGGATGGGGTGACTTGACTGCCTCCCACCAGGTTCTGTTACCCAGAATCCCTTGCAAACATAAACAATTGTCAAAAAAACCACATTTTCCCCACATTTCTGTGGTGGAAAGTTCTGGAATCTGCGTGGATCCACAAATTTCCACCCACCCCGCGTTCCCCAAAGTCTTACGAGAAAAATGGTACCTCACTTGTGTGGGTCGGCCTAGTGCCTGCGACAGGAAACGGCGCAAAACGCAACGTGGTCACACCTCAATTTCGCAGTGAAAAATGACCCTTTTTGGCAAAGTGCCTAGCTGTAGTTTTTGAACCCTAGCTCTGCCGGCACCTAGGGAAACCTAGCAAACCTATACATTTTTGAAAACTAGACACCCAGGGGAATCCAGGATGGGGTGACTGGACTGCCTCCCACCAGGTTCTGTTACCCAGAATCCCTTGCAAACATAAAAATTGTCAAAAAAACCACATTTTCCCCACATTTCTGTGGTGGAAAGTTCTGGAATCTGCGTGGATCCACAAATTTCCACCCACCCCGCGTTCCCCAAAGTCTTCTGAGAAAAATGGTACCTCACTTGTGTGGGTCGACCTAGTGCCCGCGACAGGAAACGGCGCAAAACGCAACGTGGTCACACCTCAATTTCGCAGTGAAAAATGACCCTTTTTTGCAAAGTGCCTAGCTGTAGTTTTTGAACCCTACCTCTGCCGGCACCTAGGGAAACCTAGCAAACCTATAAATTTTTGAAAACTAGACACCCAGGGGAATCCAGGATGGGGTGACTTGACTGCCTCCCACCAGGTTCTGTTACCCAGAATCCCTTGCAAACATAAACAATTGTCAAAAAAACCACATTTTCCCCACATTTCTGTGGTGGAAAGTTCTGGAATCTGCGTGGATCCACAAATTTCCACCCACCCCGCGTTCCCCAAAGTCTTACGAGAAAAATGGTACCTCACTTGTGTGGGTCAGCCTAGTGCCTGCGACAGGAAACGGCGCAAAACGCAACGTGGTCACACCTCAATTTCGCAGTGAAAAATGACTCTTTTTTGGCAAAGTGCCTAGCTGTAGTTTTTGAACCCTAGCTCTGCCGGCACCTAGGGAAACCTAGCAAACCTATACATTTTTGAAAACTAGACACCCAGGGGAATCCAGGATGGGGTGACTGGACTGCCTCCCACCAGGTTCTGTTACCCAGAATCCCTTGCAAACATAAAAAATTGTCAAAAAAACCACATTTTCCCCACATTTCTGTGGTGGAAAGTTCTGGAATCTGCGTGGATCCACAAATTTCCACCCACCCCGCGTTCCCCAAAGTCTTCTGAGAAAAATGGTACCTCACTTGTGTGGGTCGGCCTAGTGCCCGCGACAGGAAACGGCGCAAAACGCAACGTGGTCACACCTCAATTTCGCAGTGAAAAATGACCCTTTTTTTGCAAAGTGCCTAGCTGTAGTTTTTGAACCCTACCTCTGCCGGCACCTAGGGAAACCTAGCAAACCTATACATTTTTGAAAACTAGATAACCAGGGGAATCCAGGATGGGGTGACTTGACTGCCTCCCACCAGGTTCTGTTACCCAGAATCCCTTGCAAACATAAAAAATTGTCAAAAAACCACATTTTCCCCACATTTCTGTGGTGGAAAGTTCTGGAATCTGCGTGGATCCACAAATTTCCACCCACCCCGCGTTCCCCAAAGTCTTACCGAGAAAAATGGTACCTCACTTGTGTGGGTCGGCCTAGTGCCTGCGACAGGAAATGGCGCAAAACGCAACGTGGTCACACCTCAATTTCGCAGTGAAAAATGACCCTTTTTTGGCAAAGTGCCTAGCTGTAGTTTTTGAACCCTACCTCTGCCGGCACCTAGGGAAACCTAGCAAACCTATACATTTTTGAAAACTAGACACCCAGGGGAATCCAGGATGGGGTGACTTGACTGCCTCCCACCAGGTTCTGTTACCCAGATACCCAGAATCCCTTGCAAACATAAAAAATTGTCAAAAAAACACATTTTCCCCACATTTCTGTGGTGGAAAGTTTTGGAATCTGCGTGGAGCCACAAATTTCCACACACCCCGCGTTCCCCAAAGTCTTACGAGAAAAATGGTACCTCACTTGTGTGGGTCGGCCTAGTGCCTGCGACAGGAAACGGCGCAAAACGCAACGTGGTTACACCTCAATTTCGCAGTGAAAAATGACCCTTTTTGGCAAAGTGCCTAGCTGTAGTTTTTGAACCCTAGCTCTGCCGGCACCTAGGGAAACCTAGCAAACCTATACATTTTTGAAAACTAGACACCCAGGGGAATCCAGGATGGGGTGACTTGACTGCCTCCCACCAGGTTCTGTTACCCAGAATCCCTTGCAAACATAAACAATTGTCAAAAAAACCAAATTTTCCCCACATTTCTGTGGTGGAAAGTTCTGGAATCTGCATGGATCCACAAATTTCCACCCACCCCGCGTTCCCCAAAGTCTTACGAGAAAAATGGTACCTCACTTGTGTGGGTCGGCCTAGTGCCTGCGACAGGAAACGGCGCAAAACGCAACGTGGTCACACCTCAATTTCGCAGTGAAAAATGACCCTTTTTTGGCAAAGTGCCTAGCTGTAGTTTTTGAACCCTAGCTCTGCCGGCACCTAGGGAAACCTAGCAAACCTATACATTTTTGAAAACTAGACACCCAGGGGAATCCAGGATGGGGTGACTTGACTGCCTCCCACCAGGTTCTGTTACCCAGAATCCCTTGCAAACATAAACAATTGTAAAAAAAAACACATTTTCCCCACATTTCTGTGGTGGAAAGTTCTGGAATCTGCGTGGATCCACAAATTTCCACCCACCCCGCGTTCCCCAAAGTCTTACGAGAAAAATGGTACCTCACTTGTGTGGGTCGGCCTAGTGCCTGCGACAGGAAACTGCGCAAAACGCAACGTGGTCACACCTCAATTTCGCAGTGAAAAATGACCCTTTTTTGGCAAAGTGCCTAGCTGTAGTTTTTGAACCCTAGCTCTGCCGGCACCTAGGGAAACCTAGCAAACCTATACATTTTTGAAAACTAGACACCCAGGGGAATCCAGGATGGGGTGACTGGACTGCCTCCCACCAGGTTCTGTTACCCAGAATCCCTTGCAAACCTAAAAATTATCAAAAAAACCACATTTTCCCCACATTTCTGTGGTGGAAAGTTCTGGAATCTGCGTGGATCCACAAATTTCCACCCACCCCGCGTTCCCCAAAGTCTTCTGAGAAAAATGGTACCTCACTTGTGTGGGTCGGCCTAGTGCCCGCGACAGGAAATGGCGCAAAACGCAACGTGGTCACACCTCAATTTCGCAGTGAAAAATGACCCTTTTTTGCAAAGTGCCTAGCTGTAGTTTTTGAACCCTACCTCTGCCGGCACCTAGGGAAACCTAGCAAACCTATACATTTTTGAAAACTAGACAACCAGGGGAATCCAGGATGGGGTGACTTGACTGCCTCCCACCAGGTTCTGTTACCCAGAATCCCTTGCAAACATAAAAGATTGTCAAAAAAACCACATTTTCCCCACATTTCTGTGGTGGAAAGTTCTGGAATCTGCGTGGATCCACAAATTTCCACCCACCCCGCGTTCCCCAAAGTCTTACGAGAAAAATAGTACCTCACTTGTGTGGGTCGGCCTAGTGCCTGCGACAGGAAACGGCGCAAAACGCAACGTGGTCACACCTCAATTTCGCAGTGAAAAAGGACCCTTTTTTGGCAAAGTGCCTAGCTGTAGTTTTTGAACCCTAGCTCTGCCGGCACCTAGGGAAACCTAGCAAACCTATACATTTTTGAAAACTAGACACCCAGGGGAATCCAGGATGGGGTGACTTGACTGCCTCCCACAAGGTTCTGTTACCCAGAATCCCTTGCAAACATAAACTATTGTCAAAAAACACATTTTCCCCACATTTCTGTGGTGGAAAGTTCTGGAATCTGCGTGGATCCACAAATTTCCACCCACCCGCGTTCCCCAAAGTCTTACGAGAAAAATGGTACCTCACTTGTGTGGGTCGGCCTAGTGCCTGCGACAGGAAACTGCGCAAAACGCAACGTGGTCACACCTCAATTTCGCAGTGAAAAATGACCCTTTTTTGGCAAAGTGCCTAGCTGTAGTTTTTGAACCCTAGCTCTGCCTGCACCTAGGGAAACCTAGCAAACCTATACATTTTTGAAAACTAGACACCCAGGGAAATCCAGGATGGGGTGACTGGACTGCCTCCCACCAGGTTCTGTTACCCAGAATCCCTTGCAAACCTAAACAATTATCAAAAAAACCACATTTTCCCCACATTTCTGTGGTGGAAAGTTCTGGAATCTGCGTGGATCCACAAATTTCCACCCACCCCGCGTTCCCCAAAGTCTTCTGAGAAAAATGGTACCTCACTTGTGTGGGTCGGCTTAGTGCCCGCGACAGGAAACGGCGCAAAACGCAACGTGGTCACACCTCAATTTCGCAGTGAAAAATGACCCTTTTTTGGCAAAGTGCCTAGCTGTAGTTTTTGAACCCTAGCTCTGCCGGCACCTAGGGAAACCTAGCAAACCTATACATTTTTGAAAACTAGACACCCAGGGGAATCCAGGATGGGGTGACTTGACTGCCTCCCACCAGGTTCTGTTACCCAGAATCCCTTGCAAACATAAACAATTGTCAAAAAAACACATTTTCCCCACATTTCTGTGGTGGAAAGTTCTGGAATCTGCGTGGATCCACAAATTTCCACCCACCCCGCGTTCCCCAAAGTCTTACGAGAAAAATGGTACCTCACTTGTGTGGGTCGGCCTAGTGCCTGCGACAGGAAACTGCGCAAAACGCAACGTGGTCACACCTCAATTTCGCAGTGAAAAATGACCCTTTTTTGGCAAAGTGCCTAGCTGTAGTTTTTGAACCCTAGCTCTGCCGGCACCTAGGGAAACCTAGCAAACCTATGCATTTTTGAAAACTAGACACCCAGGGGAATCCAGGATGGGGTGACTGGACTGCCTCCCACCAGGTTCTGTTACCCAGAATCCCTTGCAAACCTAAAAATTATCAAAAAAACCACATTTTCCCCACATTTCTGTGGTGGAAAGTTCTGGAATCTGCGTGGATCCACAAATTTCCACCCACCCCGCGTTCCCCAAAGTCTTACTGAGAAAAATGGTACCTCACTTGTGTGGGTCGGCCTAGTGCCCGCGACAGGAAATGGCGCAAAACGCAACGTGGTCACACCTCAATTTCGCAGTGAAAAATGACCCTTTTTTTGCAAAGTGCCTAGCTGTAGTTTTTGAACCCTACCTCTGCCGGCACCTAGGGAAACCTAGCAAACCTATACATTTTTGAAAACTAGACAACCAGGGGAATCCAGGATGGGGTGACTTGACTGCCTCCCACCAGGTTCTGTTACCCAGAATCCCTTGCAAACATAAAAGATTGTCAAAAAAACCACATTTTCCCCACATTTCTGTGGTGGAAAGTTCTGGAATCTGCGTGGATCCACAAATTTCCACCCACCCCGCGTTCCCCAAAGTCTTACGAGAAAAATAGTACCTCACTTGTGTGGGTCGGCCTAGTGCCTGCGACAGGAAACGGCGCAAAACGCAAGGTGGTCACACCTCAATTTCGCAGTGAAAAAGGACCCTTTTTTGGCAAAGTGCCTAGCTGTAGTTTTTGAACCCTAGCTCTGCCGGCACCTAGGGAAACCTAGCAAACCTATACATTTTTGAAAACTAGACACCCAGGGGAATCCAGGATGGGGTGACTTGACTGCCTCCCACAAGGTTCTGTTACCCAGAATCCCTTGCAAACATAAACTATTGTAAAAAAAACCACATTTTCCCCACATTTCTGTGGTGGAAAGTTCTGGAATCTGCGTGGATCCACAAATTTCCACCCACCCCGCGTTCCCCAAAGTCTTACGAGAAAAATGGTACCTCACTTGTGTGGGTCGGCTTAGTGCCTGCGACAGGAAACGGCGCAAAACGCAACGTGGTCACACCTCAATTTCGCAGTGAAAAATGACCCTTTTTGGCAAAGTGTCTAGCTGTAGTTTTTGAACCCTACCTCTGCCGGCACCTAGGGAAACCTAGCAAACCTATACATTTTTGAAAACTAGACACCCAGGGGAATCCAGGATGGGGTGACTTGACTGCCTCCCACCAGGTTCTGTTACCCAGAATCCCTTGCAAACATAAACAATTGTCAAAAAAACCACATTTTCCCCACATTTCTGTGGTGGAAAGTTCTGGAATCTGCGTGGATCCACAAATTTCCACCCACCCCGCGTTTCCCAAAGTCTTACGAGAAAAATGGTACCTCACTTGTGTGGGTCGGCCTAGTGCCTGCGACAGGAAACGGCGCAAAACGCAACGTGGTCACACCTCAATTTCGCAGTGAAAAATGACCCTTTTTGGCAAAGTGCCTAGCTGTAGTTTTTGAACCCTAGCTCTGCCGGCACCTAGGAAACCTAGCAAACCTATACATTTTTGAAAACTAGACACCCAGGGGAATCCAGGATGGGGTGACTGGACTGCCTCCCACCAGGTTCTGTTACCCAGAATCCCTTGCAAACATAAAAAATTGTCAAAAAACCACATTTTCCCCACATTTCTGTGGTGGAAAGTTCTGGAATCTGCGTGGATCCACAAATTTCCACCCACCCCGCGTTCCCCAAAGTCTTCTGAGAAAAATGGTACCTCACTTGTGTGGGTCGACCTAGTGCCCGCGACAGGAAACGGCGCAAAACGCAACGTGGTCACACCTCAATTTCGCAGTGAAAAATGACCCTTTTTTGCAAAGTGCCTAGCTGTAGTTTTTGAACCCTACCTCTGCCGGCACCTAGGGAAACCTAGCAAACCTATAAATTTTTGAAAACTAGACACCCAGGGGAATCCAGGATGGGGTGACTTGACTGCCTCCCACCAGGTTCTGTTACCCAGAATCCCTTGCAAACATAAACAATTGTCAAAAAAACCACATTTTCCCCACATTTCTGTGGTGGAAAGTTCTGGAATCTGCGTGGATCCACAAATTTCCACCCACCCCGCGTTCCCCAAAGTCTTACGAGAAAAATGGTACCTCACTTGTGTGGGTCGGCCTAGTGCCTGCGACAGGAAACGGCGCAAAACGCAACGTGGTCACACCTCAATTTCGCAGTGAAAAATGACCCTTTTTTGGCAAAGTGCCTAGCTGTAGTTTTTGAACCCTAGCTCTGCCGGCACCTAGGGAAACCTAGCAAACCTATACATTTTTGAAAACTAGACACCCAGGGGAATCCAGGATGGGGTGACTGGACTGCCTCCCACCAGGTTCTGTTACCCAGAATCCCTTGCAAACATAAAAAATTGTCAAAAAACCACATTTTCCCCACATTTCTGTGGTGGAAAGTTCTGGAATCTGCGTGGATCCACAAATTTCCACCCACCCCGCGTTCCCCAAAGTCTTCTGAGAAAAATGGTACCTCACTTGTGTGGGTCGACCTAGTGCCCGCGACAGGAAACGGCGCAAAACGCAACGTGGTCACACCTCAATTTCGCAGTGAAAAATGACCCTTTTTTGCAAAGTGCCTAGCTGTAGTTTTTGAACCCTACCTCTGCCGGCACCTAGGGAAACCTAGCAAACCTATACATTTTTGAAAACTAGACACCCAGGGGAATCCAGGATGGGGTGACTTGACTGCCTCCCACCAGGTTCTGTTACCCAGATACCCAGAATCCCTTGCAAACATAAAAAATTGTCAAAAAAACACATTTTCCCCACATTTCTGTGGTGGAAAGTTTTGGAATCTGCGTGGAGCCACAAATTTCCACACACCCCGCGTTCCCCAAAGTCTTACCAGAAAAATGGTACCTCACTTGTGTGGGTCGGCCTAGTGCCTGCGACAGGAAATGGCGCAAAACGCAACGTGGTCACACCTCAATTTCGCAGTGAAAAATGACCCTTTTTTTGCAAAGTGCCTAGCTGTAGTTTTTGAACCCTACCTCTGCCGGCACCTAGGGAAACCTAGCAAACCTATACATTTTTGAAAACTAGACACCCAGGGGAATCCAGGATGGGGTGACTTGACTGCCTCCCACCAGGTTCTGTTACCCAGATACCCAGAATCCCTTGCAAACATAAAAAATTGTCAAAAAAACACATTTTCCCCACATTTCTGTGGTGGAAAGTTTTGGAATCTGCGTGGAGCCACAAATTTCCACACACCCCGCGTTCCCCAAAGTCTTACGAGAAAAATGGTACCTCACTTGTGTGGGTCGGCCTAGTGCCTGCGACAGGAAACGGCGCAAAACGCAACGTGGTCACACCTCAATTTCGCAGTGAAAAATGACCCTTTTTGGCAAAGTGCCTAGCTGTAGTTTTTGAACCCTAGCTCTGCCGGCACCTAGGGAAACCTAGCAAACCTATACATTTTTGAAAACTAGACACCCAGGGAAATCCAGGATGGGGTGACTGGACTGCCTCCCACCAGGTTCTGTTACCCAGAATACCTTGCAAACCTAAAACATTGTCAAAAAAAACACATTTTCCCCAAATTTCTGTGGTGGAAAGTTCTGGAATCTGCGTGTATCCACAAATTTCCACCCACCCCGCGTTCCCCAAAGTCTTACGAGAAAAATGGTACCTCACTTGTGTGGGTCGGCCTAGTGCCCGCGACAGGAAACGGCGCAAAACGCAACGTGGTCACACCTTAATTTCGCAGTGAAAAATGACCCTTTTTTGGCAAAGTGCCTAGCTGTAGTTTGTGAACCCTAGCTGTGCCGGCACCTAGGGAAACCTACCAAACACACACATTTCTGAAAAGTAGACACCCGGGGGCTTCCAGGGAGGTATGGCTTGCGTGGATCCCCCAACGTTTCCTTACCCAGAATCCCTGCAAACCTCAATTTTAGCTGAAAAAATCACTTTTTCACACATTTTTGTGTGGGAAAGTGTGGCATCACTGGCCTCACACAAATTTCCTACCACCCAGCGTTCCCCAGGTCTCCCGATTAAAATGGTGCCTCACTTGTGTGGGAGGCCCAAGTACCCGCGACAGGCAAGGGCCCACAACGTAGTGAGGCGACCTCAAAATGGCCTTTCACAAAACGACCTGGTTTTGCAAGGGGGTCACCTGGGTTTTGGCCCGTGCTCGGCGGCCATCTAGGGAAACCTACCAAACCCACACATTTCTGAAAAGTAGACACCCGGGGGCTTCCAGGAGGTATTGCTTGCGTGGATCCCCAACGTTTCCTTACCCAGAATCCCTGCAAACCTCAATTTTAGCTGAAAAAATCACTTTTTCACACATTTTGTGTGGGAAAGTGTGGCATCACTGGCCTCACACAAATTTCCTACCACCCAGCGTTCCCCCAGGTCTCCCGATAAAAATGGTGCCTCACTTGTGTGGGAGGCCCAAGTACCTGCGACAGGCAAGGGCCCACAACGTAGTGAGGCGACCTCAAAATGGCCTTTCACAAAACGACCTGGTTTTGCAAGAGGTCACCTGGGTTTTGGCCCGTGCTCGGCGGCCATCTAGGAAACCTACCAAACCCACACATTTCTGAAAAGTAGACACCTGGGGGCTTCCAGGGAGGTATGGCTTGCGTGGATCTCCCAACGTTTCTACCCAGAATCCCTGCAAACCTCAATTTTAGCTGAAAAATCACTTTTTTCACACATTTTTGTGTGGGAAAGTGTGGCATCACTGGCCTCACACAAATTTCCTACCACCCAGCGTTCCCCAGGTCTCCCGATAGAAATGGTGCCTCACTTGTGTGGGAGGCCCAAGTACCAGCGACAGGCAAGGGCCCAAAACATTTTTTGATAGGCAATGTTGATGTTGCCTCAAAATGTTTTGTGTCCTTGCATGTCGCGGGTACTTGGGCCTCCCACACAAGTGAGGCACCATTTTTATCGGGAGACCTGAGAGAACGCTTGGGTGGTAGGAAATTTGATGTGAGGCCAGTGATGCCATACTTTCCCACACTAAAATGTGTGAAAAAAGTGATTTTTTCAGCTAAAATTGAGGTTTGCAGGGATTCTGGGTAAGTGAAACGTTGGGGGATCCACGCAAGCTCATACCTCCCTGGAAGCACCCGGTGTGTCTACGTTTTCAGAAATGTGTGGGATTTGGTAGGTTTCCCTAGATGGCCGCTACGAGCACAGGGCCAAAACCCAGGTGACCCCCCTTGCAAAACCAGGTCGTTTTGTGAAGGCCATTTTGAGGTCGCCTCAATACGTTGTGGGCCCTTGCCTGTCGCGGGTACTTGGGCCTCCCACACAAGTGAGGCACCATTTTTATCGGGAGACCTGGGGAACGCTGGGTGGTAGGAAATTTGTGTGAGGCCAGTGATGCCACACTTTCCCACACAAAAATGTGTGAAAAAAGTGATTTTTTCAGCTAAAATTGAGGTTTGCAGGGGATTCTGGGTAAGGAAACGTTGGGGGATCCACGCAAGCCATACCTCCCTGGAAGCCCCGGGTGTCTACTTTTCAGAAATGTGTGGGTTTGGTAGGTTTCCCTAGATGGCCGCCGAGCACGGGGCCAAAACCCAGGTGACCCCCTTGCAAAACCAGGTGGTTTTGTGAAAGGCCATTTTGAGGTCGCCTCAATACGTTGTGGGCCCTTGCCTGTCGCGGGTACTTGGGCCTCCCACACAAGTGAGGCACCATTTTTATCGGGAGACCTGGGGGAACGCTGGGTGGTAGGAAATTTGTGTGAGGCCAGTGATGCCACACTTCCACACAAAAATGTGTGAAAAAAGTGATTTTTTAAGCTAAAATTGAGGTTTGCAGGGGATTCTGGGTAAGGAAACGTTGGGGGATCCACGCAAGCCATACCTCCCTGGAAGCCCCCGGGTGTCTACTTTTCAGAAATGTGTGGGTTTGGTAGGTTTCCCTATGTGGCCGCCGAGCCCCGGGCCAAAAACCCAGGTGACCCCCTTGCAAAACCAGGTCATTTTGAGATAATGTGTTGTTTATTTCTGCAGCGTGAAAATTTTGGCACAATATTGCAAGGAAAATGTGACAGACATTTTGAGGTTTGCAGGACATTGTGGGTACCATAACTTGTTGGGATCCACAAGAGAGATATCACCATGTACTCCCATGGGTGTTTCGTTTACGACAATATCTACAGTTGGTAGGTTATTCTTAGACGGAATGTACACCTTGGCAGACAGACTAAAAAGACAAAGATTACTGCACAGCCATCTATTCCTCAAGCACACACACATACTGGTTGGATTTGGCACGAGGGCAAGTGATGGTTCAGTATATACAATTTTATTAACAAGAGATTTCACAAAAATGAAATGCACTGTCAATAATTGAAAGGACAAAAACGGAACCAGTGACTCGCAGCTCGTGAGCTGTAAAGCCACGTCAAGGCCCCAACCGCTTTACAGGCCATTCACACACCTTTCATACGTGATACACACAAGACCATTCACACCCCAGGCACGAAACAAACACATTACAACATTCACAAAAAGGGACAAGGTACACCCTGCTTGAGAAAGACAAAAAAAATATTACTGCACAGCCATCTAATCCTCAAGCACACACACACATACTGGTTGGATTTGGCACGAGGGTGAGTGATGGTTCAGTATATACAATTGTATTAACAAGTGATTTCACAAAAATGAAATGCACTGTTAATAATTGAAAGGACGAGAAACTGAACCATTGACTCACAGCTCGTGAGCTGTAAAGCCACGACAAGGCACCAACCTCTTTACAGGCCATTCATACACCTTTCATACGTGTGACAAATACAAAACCATTCACACCACCAGCCGCGGGCCCATCACATTACAACACTCACACCAGCAGACAGCGCCATTCAAGGGCCCATCACTTTCACACGCCCACATTCCTAACACAGCAACCACACAAGCTGATGGATTGCGTGGAGTGTCGCTCGGCTAGCAGTGTGTGTAGTGACCAGCAGCAAGTCACAACTCACACACTGCCAGCCGAGCGCCAGTCCACGCACACCGCCAGCCAAGCGCCACTCCACGCACACCGCCAGCCAAGCGCCACTCCACGTACACCGCCAGCCAAGCGCCACTCCACGCACACCGCCAGCCAAGCGCCACTCCACGCACACCGGCAGCCTAGCGCCACGCCACGCACACCGCCAGCCTAGCGCCACTCCATGCACACCGCCAGCCAAGCACCACTCCACGCACACCACCAGCCAAGCGCCACTCCACGCACACCGCCAGCCTAGCGCCACTCCACGCACACCGCCAGCCTAGCGCCACTCCACGCACACCGCCAGCCAAGCACCACTCCACGCACACCGCCAGCCAAGAGCCACTCCCCGCACACCGCCAGCCAAGCGCCACTCCACGCACAACGTCAGCCAAGCACCAGCCTACACACACCACCATCACATTTAGGATTTTTTTATACAAAAAAGAAAACACAAACAAATTGCAAATAGATACAAATCTACTAACACAAAATCAGAAACTAAATACATTGCACTAATGCCAACCTTGAAACAGAACAACAATTCTTAAACATTACAGACCAGGCAGTTCACTTTACCACTCATGGTTGCTTCCAATAATTCGTTTGCTTGTGGTACGCTCTATAACAAGCAGGCACACACAGCCCAGGGTTAGAAGGACACTCAGGGCAGTACATACGAGTCTCCTTCCGCGTACCTCTTCGCCAACAGACTCTACATCTCCTAGTGGGAAAGTCTTTTGAGGGTGTAGGAGGAATGTGATCAGGAAAGTGGCGATCTTTCAATCGAGCCACATCCTCCACCACTCCAACTCTAGGAACACTTGCCTGTTCCACAACAACAAGGCTGCCTATGACAGACTCCTGAAACTGAACAAAAGTCAACTTTGACGCAGGAGAACACTCCTTGAACACAACAAAAGCATTGAAAGTTGCTAAATTGAAGAGATGGATGGCCAACTTCTTATACCAAATGTAAGACTTACGAATAGCAGTGTAAGGTTCCAACCTCTGATCTACTCTATCAACACCACCCATGTGCTTATTGTAGTCTAAAATGCTCACAGGTTTGCACACTTCAGCAATCTGACCCCAAACAGCCACAGGTGAAGTACTCTCATCATGGATGGTAGTCAGCATGTACACATCCCTCCTGTCCACAAATTTCACAGCTAGCAGTTCCTCACTAGGCAAGGCACTGCACTGTCCCCTCTGAAGTTTTTTGCAAACAAGCTCTTTTGGATAACCTTTACGGTTAGAGCGGATTGTGCCACAAGCAAAAGTGTCCACTTTGAACAATTCCTTAAACAATTGCACAGCAGTGTAGAAGTTATCAAGGTACAAATGGTGGCCTCTGTTAAACAGTCCTCTAGCAAGATCCCACACAATTTTCTCTGAAACTCCAAAAGTGGACGGACAACCAGGGGGTCAATAGTGGAATCCCTACCAGTGTACACACGCAAATTAAAAACATATCCTGTCCTACTCTGAGACAACATATACAGCTTAATTCCATAGCGTGCCCTCTTGCTAGGAATGTACTGCCTAAAAACCAAACGGCCCTTGAACAGGACCAAAGACTCATCAATAGATATTTCTTTCCCTGGAGTATAGATCTCTGAAAATCGATCTACAAAGTGATCAAGAACAGGCCGAATCTTAAAAAGACGGTCACATTCAGGGTGATCTCGTGGCAACGCCAAACCATTATCAACAAAATGCAGCATCCGAAGCAAAAGTAAATACCGATCACGAGTCATAACTGCAGGAAATATGGCTGTTGCCATCAAGGGACTGGTAGACCAATATGAACCCATGGACGGCTTCCTTATCAAACCCATCAAAAAGTCAAACCCAAAAACTTCTTCATCTCTTCCAGATTTGTGGGACTCCACCGGGTAGCTCTAGAATGGGGCCTAAGTCTGGCACTGTTGTCCCTCAAAAACTGTTCAGCATACAAATTAGTCTGCTCAACAATCTCACCCAAAAATACATCATCCATAAACAACTGAAAATACTGTATAGGTAAATAATGTTCACAATCCACTCTACACCCTGCATAACCACTAAAGGCAGGCAACACCGGCTGCACCATGTTTGGATCAACCCAGAGTCCAGCACTTCCAGTAGGAAGCCTAGCAGCCCCAGGCTGCAATCCAGATGCCTCTTGCACCATCGGCACAGTAGTATCCTCCTCTAAATCAGGCACTTCATCTGCACTGAGAGTACCTTCATCATCCGATGATTCCATGTGGAGAGAAAACTCACTGCCTGAATCTTCCCCTCCCTCCTCTCCCTCAGACGCACTGTCAGTCTCATAATCCTGCTCAGAGGAAGATTCAAGAAGCAAACCAACCACCTGCTGAGCAGTAATTCTACGGCTAGCCATAATGCTTACTAATAAAGGTTACTTGTCAAACAAGTCAACAACAACAAACCCTTTGTAAAAAAAAGAAATAAACAAAATGTAGCTTTATCACAAAGACCTATATACTCCAACACTATACCACTCACGTGACAGAAGCAGCTAGACTCACCACCACCTACTCTGCACAGACACAGTAAGGATCAACAATATCCCACTAAAACAGAAGAAGAAAAAAATTACACATAAGACAATGCAAAACATCGCAAAGAATTTCATGCTCTGAACACTAACAAATATGCTGCCATTATGACACCACTTACAAAAAATTCATTCATGCATGACAATAATACTCATTTGGAGTACACACAACAAAAATATTTTTCTTACCAAATAAATGCAATTACGCAAAACTGCAGAACAACCACTGCCGAAACCGCAAACAGGAATCAAAAGCTTTACACTAGAATAAAAAGGAGAAAAAAACATTACAATCACATATGCAAATAATGCACCAGTCCACACACAATCCACCAGCCAAGCTAAGGGGTAGGTGGGCCAAAGAGTATAAATAAAATATTCACCCCCGTAAAAGGGGAGCAACCCTTGCCCTTTTGGCCACTCCCCAACACAAAAATAAAAAAACCCTGGTGTCTAGTGGCTTCTGCCCTCCTTGGGGGCAGATGGGCCTAAAAACATACTGCTATTCTGCCACCCAAGGGGTCACTCTCCACAAATAAATGCCTGGTGGACTAGTGGGAAGATACCTTTATCTTCCGCACACGATCTCTCACTACTCAACTCTATTCACAACTGGATGTTAGCTCACCAACTCATTCTGAATCCCGCCAAAACTGAATTCCTCCTCCTCTCTACCTCTCTCTCACCTCCTCCTGTTCAATCTTGGATGGATCAGCTGAACCTACTCAACAACAAACCCATCATTGTCGACAGCGCTAAATACCTTGGTGTCATTCTTGACAAAAGACTCAACCTAATCTCCCACATCAACTCTATTGCTAAGAACGCACGTTACCAGTTGCGCCTTCTATGGGGGATCAGTCAGTTCTTCCCGGAGAAAGACTTAAAACCTTAGTACAATCTCTGGTTCTCTCAAGACTGGATTATTGCAATTCTCTTCTGAAGGGCCTACCCAAATCCCACCTCTCCCCTCTCAAATCCATCCTCCATTCAGCAGCTCGCTTCATTTCAGGGTCTAAACGAAGCGACCACGTCACTCCTATCCTGTCCTCTCTTCGATGGCTTCCGATCGAGGCAAGATCTATTTACAAAACTGCCTGCATCACACACAAAGCCTTACACACGTCCTCCCCTCGTTACCTGGCGAATAAATTGAAATTGTCCGGTGGCTCGCAATGCGGAAAAGCTTCTGCTTGCGCACCCCCCCTCTTCAAAAGGGAAAGATCGATGGCGCAATCCGGTGAGAATCGCTTCCCCCATTGCTCCGTGCCACCTCCTCTACCCGGATCTTCAAAGCTGACCTCAAATCTCTTCTCTTCCAAACACACTATACTTTCACTCTCAGCCCCCTCTAGTTCGCTCTTCATTGTGTTCTGAGTGCCACTTATTGCAGTATACCTCTATATCATGCACATGTGTGTGTGCCCGGAAGCTGTTTCAGCCCGGGCTGCCACACACGGGGGGGTGGTGTATGCACTGCCAGCAACCTGCCAGGCCAGTGCACAATACTTGCCCGATTCAAGGTTCCAGGGGGGCAGAGCACCAAAAGCATATGGCTCCCAAAGGGGAGCGACCCTTTCCCAAGGGGCCGCTCCCCAAAACAGTATTTAGACAGGAATGCACATAAGAGGCATCGATGCCTCTTTTGTTTCACACGGGGAGTGGTGTATGCACTGCCATTCTCCCTATTGTGAAGCGCTCTGACACCTTCGGGTAAAGTCTGCGCTATATAAAAACGCATTACATATTACAATGCCCCCAAAGGGGAGTGACCCTTGCCCAAGGGGCCACTCCCCACCGTTTCTCCCTGGTCTAGTGGGCTACAATAGGAAAAACTGCCCCCCCCCAGAGGGCAGAGCACCAAATACATATGGCCCCCAAAAGGGGAGCGACCCTTGCCCAAGGGGCCGCTCCCCAAAACAGTATTTAGACAGGAATGCACATAAGAGGCATCGATGCCTCTTTTGTTTCACATGGGGGGTGGTGTATGCACTGCCATTCTCCCTATTGTGAAGCGCTCTGACACCTTCGGGTAAAGTCTGCGCTATATAAAAACGCATTACATATTACAATGCCCCCAAAGGGGGAGCGACCCTTGCCCAAGGGGCCGCTCCCCGAAACAGTATTTATACATTTAAAAAAAAAAAAAAAAATCCCTGGTGTCTAGTGGGCATTCCTGCTGCACGATCGCATGATCGTGCAGCAGGAATGCACAAAAGAGGCATCGAGGGAAAGGAAAGGGTTTTCCTTTTCCTTTCCCTCGATGCCTCTTTTCTTTCAAACCCCCATTCCCCGAGCCAAAACTGACCTTATTCCCCGACGCGCTGGAAGCAAATGGCTTCCAGCGCGTCGGGGAAACAAGGGGAAACCCCCAATGACGTCAGCGCGCCTCGCGCGCTGGCGCCATTGAATGGGGGCGGGGGAGGCAGGGAAGCCCTTCCCCTGCCTTCCCGAAAAAACCCAACGATCGGATCCCCACGGGGAGCGCCAGCGCTTCCCCGTGGGTGGGTCTTATGACGAGCTGGACTCGTCATGAGCACACGAGCACTGTGTGCCATGACGAGTGCAGCTCGTCATGACCACCGAAGGGGTTAATAAATGCATCAGATCAGTAAATTCTAGGAAAAGCATAATGATACCACGTGGTTTGTTGGAGTGAGGTTGAGGACGACCAAGGCGATGAGCACATTGAATGTTGAGAGGAGTGGAAGACTGAAGGTCCAGGAGGTCCGATAAAAATTTCTTCAAAAAAGAGAGGAGATCAGGACCCTCAACATTTTCAGGTAGTCCATACGGCTGAAGATTGTTCCTTCTATTGCGGTTTTCTAAGTCCTCTGTATGAAGTTTAAGCTTATAAATTTCTTGCTCCAATAAGGGTACTTTAATTGCTACATCTTGAAGGTTGCTTATACGTTGCGCCATTTCGGACATTTTACCTTCCATGTTGATCCATCGGTCCTCAATCAGTTGGAGCTTTTCATTAGTGGTATTCATAAAACGTTTCAATGCACGTAATTCATCTAAAATGGAGTCCAAGACCGGATTAGAGGATGACTGGACCGGAGATGGAGGATCATTTTTGGCTCTCTTCGGTTTGGTACCAGATGAAGATGCTTTTGCCAGTGTTTCACTAGCCATCTTGATAAAATGTACTTGTCGATGAGGAGGTCCTTTATAAGCAGAAATCCTTCCCATATAGTTATGTGCTCAGAGAAACAGAGTTCGGCGAGGATATAAAAATGCTTCAGACCCAATGAAGATGAATTACTCAACGCAGTTCCAGATAGCAGAATTATGACGTGGTACACATTAAAAAGTGGAGGTATTGCAAATAAAAACCAAGTTATGAAGATACTGATGAAAGAAACACCTCACAAAGTACAGAAGTTTGTTTATATCTTCTCAAACACAAGGCATTTATGAAGGGTAGGCATATTCTGCTTTAATAAGGACCAAAGAAATGCCGTAGAAGGCAATATATTAAGGAGGCAATGACTCCATCAGCACAGGAATAGCGCAGCCTGAACACAATGCAAGGCATAGAGAATAGTGGGACGATGGGGTTCCTGAGGATTGCCTCAAACACCCACAGATACAAGATAGCGCCTTTAAAAGCTTTTCCTCACAGATAACATATGCAAGTTCATTTGCCTCAGTGGACAATCATATACATTTATCAGTTTAATGTTCAGTGGTATTCCGTCCACTAGACATGACTAAAACTTGAGGAGGCACAAGAATACTCAGTGCCTACATGACTGTATCGACACAACTCACCGCCATCAGTTCACTCAAGAAGGTGTATAATTCCAACAGCGCAACCGTCGCGCACACAAAATGGCGGCCATGCTCATCATGGAGACGAAAATGCGACGTAAAACCTCCAAAAAGTGAGTAGGGAGCGCACTCCTTGTCACCAATGTGTGCATCCATGTATCAGCAAGCTCACCCCGGCAGAAAGACTCGGAACGAGGATAGAAGGCGGCCGTAATCCTCCTCGGAAGCTCCGTGAAGCGACGGAGCTCAGCAAACGCCTGCCATCTTGCTGAGCGCGCAAGCCACGCCCCCCGTAGATGGCATGTTCTTGTTATCCAGTTTCTGTGGCTTCTCTGACCTCGATACAAGGACCTCCTTGCAAACCGGTAAGTCTTAGCAATAGTCTTCTTTTCTACCAGGAGCATGCTCAACCCAGAAGACACGCATAGAGCTGCTTGTGTTCCAAAGGGCATGCTGCAGGTACGACATCATGGCAAAAACTCCATTGGCACTGGCAGTGAAATAAGAAGACTAGTTTCTCTGGCCCCGAAAGTAAATATTTTACCCTCCAGGACTGAAGCACCAATAAAGAAACAATCCACATCCAAGAAGCAAGAACCCACTTTTCTTCTTCCCAGGCTTCTACAAATGTGAGCGGGTCCAGCAAGTCTGTTACAAGATTACGCTACTGAGAGGTACCCTAGAAGAATGCTTACATGTAGAGAGAGGTGACATGAAGTCCATTGATGCCAATGTGATATCATCTATATCGCGTGAGAGTTGATATCAGATGAGGGAAGGAAACTCTCACTAGCTCCCTGCCAGAGGTCTCTACCTGAGTGCAAGGCCTCCATCTTTGTTAGTTCACCCAACTTTGGAGCTTCAAAGGCTCTGTCCAACTTGGTGGAAACAGGCAGAAGCTCCCCACACTGAGGCGTATGGAATGAGCTGGGCAGGGCTTCCGAGACATGAAGATGGGTGTTACCTCAATTCTTCATAACTCCTTGTCCCTGCAGCTGGTCATAGTCTGGGCTGAGCCTTCTGCCCTTCACCACCCCTCACACCCACACAGTAGAAAGTCTACTGTACAAAGAAGTGCATGAGTATTTTATAGTATTTTATAGTTTTGCCCTCTAGGTGCCCACCCGCTGCCAGCTTAGCCTATTGAATGCCTAAACAGTGGCCAAATAAATTTAAATAGTGGACAAATAAAGCTTAAACTGTCTAGCCCCATAAAACTCTATTTTCAAATCAGATAAATTCAATTCTGATTTCACAGTTTGGAGTTTTATTTCCAAGATCATAATGAGTCAAAAACTGAGTATTGGTGTCAAAAGTTAAAACTTTGTAGGGCTATCAAGAGAGGCTCAGCTGTTGATCGGTTGACCCTAAATAAGTGCGACTGGTGAAAGCCACAATAAGGTAGCCTTTATAAAGCGAATACATATAGGACAATGTGAGAGGGTTGTTATATGCACAATCAATGTAAAGTAAACTAATGAATAATAACTCTACCCCCAGCAAAGTGTCTTGCCAGTGTTGTATTAAAAGTGTCATCACAGGAGGAGAAGGTTACAGCATTGTTAAAGTGCCACCTATGGTGTGTAGCATGTTCAGCAGACCTCAGACTTTTAGCAATGATTGCACAGTGCAGGATGCTTGTCCGCACTGTGCAATCATTGCAAACGGCATCTTGCACAGTGCAAGCGGTCGTTTTCTGCCGCTCGAGTAGATTTGTACTCGAGCGGCAGTTTCTCAACGCAGACTGGTAGTTTCTCATCGCGAGCGGTCGCGAGCATACGCGACCACTCGCAATGAGAAACCTGACCTCCCCGCGTTGAGAATCTCACCGGGAGGTTTATTTTCACGCTCGCGATCGGCAACTTGATGTTGCTGATCGCGAACGAGAAAAAGTCTCGCCGGGATGTCATTTTGCTCGCTCGCGGTCGCCAACTTGACGTTGAGGACCGCGAGCAAGCAAAAAATGCCCGCTACGCGTTTTTGCACTGTGCTACGTGCAATTCGCGTAGCGCGTAGTTGCGCAAACTACGCGAGCGTAGCGTAGTTTTCCGCCCAGGCCTAGTACAGTGCAGCACACATGCAAAGTAGAAGGTCAAAGGCAAAGCCTTGGAGGGCTCTGTAACCGGATCGCGTTTCTTACCATGAGTGCAAAGGAGCATGGATGTATGACTATCCAAGAAATTTGTTACATAAATAACAAGAGTCTTATAAAACATAGTTTAATGCTTCTAATATTAGGAACATCCTAATGATCTTGATCTGAGGTCAAATTACTACCATTGCTATCCCAGAAATGTACCTTTTGGCCCTTTTCACCCTATCAATAGCGGGGAATCTCCTTTTCATTGTATCATAAATTGCTTCCTTTTGTTAGTGACATTGTATTAATAAAGTTCTCCTGGACTCTCGTCTCTACTGAAAAGCACTGGTGTGATCCTCCTATCTGTGCTGTGCCCTTGTGCTCCTGGGCTCGGAGTTTTCTATTCTACTGGGTTCGCAGTGTAGGAGGGGTCATGAAAGTCACGCCTGTAGCCTCCTATGCCTGTACCATACACATGTGCAGTCTAAGTCTATCCGGGCAGATCTCTGATCCCCTGATCTCTTTCTCTACACTTGCTTCCTACACTAGATCCGAAAGACCTCAGAGCAGGGGACCTCCTGCCACAACCACCTTAGGAAATCGGATCGAGATCATAAAAGTAAAAATTACTAACACAACAAAGGGACATGGAGACTTGCCAGCATACCACAATCTACAAATCTGTCTCTCGCACTTTCTCATCCATCACACCACCAAGAGCTGCGTCCAATAATATCATAAGCACACCTTGGTGGCCATCACACATGCAATGGAAACAATCCCTGTTTAGGCTCAAAGCAAAGACACCGCACTTCCAACCACACATCCACATGGTGTGGTATGCTGTTGTGTGGAGAAGCGCTTCATCGTAGCACTAGGGGGTGATAAGCGCTACACAAATACTACAATTCGATACAGTGCAATGTGAAAAGCTGGCTCAGATTCCTCTGGTGCAAGGTGTCATGTCTCTTACTAGTGGTCTGTGCTCGAATCTTCTAGCCTGTTTTCCTGAGTCTACAATGTCTGCGTGGGCATGCCGGGGCAGTAGTGACTAGGTGAAGTATGCGTGCACCCAAGGACATCTGAAGCACCCCTTAAACATTTATATATGTATAATATATATGTGTAATATGTATATATCTATATATATATACTTATATAAATATGTTATACCAGCTTCACCAGGGTGCAGATGTGACTCACAGGTCATAATACAGAAGCAGAATCTAAAAAATTCAGCAAGTATTAATACCTCATGACATAGATGAACACGGGGGAGGGGCGGTGAAGGAGCTTCAAAGAAGCCAGACACAGTGACAGTGTGAAAGAGAAATGATTACAATTGGAAAGAAAAAAATAAGTGATAGGCAAATGGAGTGAGAATGCCTTAAAGAAGGAAGGGAAGAAGAATGCTAGGAAGGATGAAAATAAGGAAAGAATGGAGGCAGGCTAGAAAGATGACAAAAGATGAATGGACAAAGGAAAGAAATATGGATGAATGACAGCAAGGAGAAAAAACAAGGAATTAACAAAGAAACAAAAATGGAAGGAGGAAAAGAAAGAAAGAAGGATGGAAAATGGAATGAAATAATGGAAAGAAGTAATTGGAAGGAAAAAAAAAGAAAGAAAGAATTAACAAAGGGATTGTAAATGAAAAGACAGAAGGAGAAAGAAGGGGAGAAGGAGGAACTAGAGCATAAGAAAGGAAGACAAATAATGAAATAATCTCAAGAAGGAAGGATAGATAGATAGATAGATAGAGAGTAAATGGAATAATAATATTAACAAAAGAAATGAGCGATTGCAGAGAAGACAAATGGGCAGAAGGAAATATAGACAGAATGAATGAAAGGAAAATGGAAAGAAGAATACAAGTATAATAGAAATGAGGGAAAGCAAGATGAAAAAGAAAAGAAGGACTCATGGAGTGATGAACAGAAAGGTAAACATGTATTTTTGGCCAAATTGTCTTAAACATCATGCTGTAAAATGCCTCATTTGACATGCTTTTTGCAAACTTTTCCCAAGGGGAAAAGTTCCCATGACTCTTCTTCGGATAAGTCGGACTTGCTTAATTTGCTTGTTCATTTAGCGCTATATGCTTCAAATAGGGGCAGTATTTTTTTTCTGACTAGTCTACACTTATAGTTCTTCCCATCTAACACACAACAGCTGCTCTCATACCTCTGCAAACAAAACTAAAAGACCCCAACCTGCCTTCTATAGGTCTCGCCTACTAGACAGCACATTCTCTCTCCGTTGCAAGACATATTGTCTACTTACACTGGGCTTAGAACTCGCCCAGTACTTAGAATTGGTTGGCTCTATTTCTCATTTACTGCCATTTGCTAGAATTTGCCCTAGCGGACTCATTGAAGTCTGTGTGCAGATTTAGGGTCTTGTATAATTGTCTTTGTTTCATAGTGTTGCACTCATCTTAAGTACCAAGAGTTGCTCCATTGTGATGTTGAGTCAGGTCTTTAAGTTCTATGACTATAAAGCATTATCACTGGGTTGTTGGTTTTGGTGGGATGTAGGCTTCTGTTTCCTCTTCATTGTCTGCAGTTTAAACATCAGCTCCCCATCAGTATTCTAAGAAGATTGGGCATCATTGGATGTACCAGTACATGGCAAACGCATGATCTGTGATGAAGCCGAAGAATTGATGTCCCTCTGCATGGCATGCACAAGCACTTGCGATTCAATGGCATGATATGGAAGGACGGTAATGTATGAGGGTGCATCTGGTCATTGCACTCACTTGCGCCAGTCTGGTGCCAACGCGCCTTGCATGTTATGCAGTGTTTGGGGAATAGGATGTTTGAGACCCTGTGTGTGGAAGTAGTGACACACATGACAGTCACAGGGGTGCTGACAGCCATGCTGTGATCCAGCATGTTTGTGAGATGCCAGATGGGCACATTTCAATAGTAAATGGTCTGTTAATGAGTTTGGAATCGGGAACGACATGCAGAAAAGGACCCGGCAATCCGGGTCCAAATAGTATTCCGCATTTTGGGGTCACTAACGTGTAATGCCCAATACTTGGTGTTGGGATACGGACTAGAAAGAGGTTTTGACCCCCGCACCTCTGGTTGGAGTGAAGCCCCCTGTTCTCAGTGTCACACTTTTGGTAGCTGTAGTTTCCTGGTATCTGATCACTTTGTGCTTGGTTTGCGCAGCGCCGGTGTCCAGATGTCTTTGTAGAAGACCTCATTATAACCCGCCATATGGCCTGGTAAATTTCCATTTGCCTTTATGGTTTCATTAATTTTATAGATTTGCACAGTTGATCCTTTCAGGCTTGCAACACACGGTTCATTTTTCGCTCCCCTCTTCTCTGGCAAACTTCACCTGGTGATTGCTTTTACACAGTGTCAATAGCGCATCTGGCTGCGGGTGGTGGACAGATGGCTCGCGTGCATTGGGACTGTCTCTTGCCTAAAGTAAACTGAATGAAAGCTAAAGAAATATAATGTAAATGTTTGCATTCAGTTATGTCATTTATTTAAACCCATAAAAAAGATAACAGTATTTGACAAACACACCAGACTGTGTTTCTGGCGAATTCATAGTTATAATGAGGGACACACTTTGCAATCTGTAATTGATTACCATTTTTGCTTCTTAGATTTGGCACAGTGGCGCTTTAGCATCTCCAGAAGATGCTGCTGCCTTGTTATTACAAGAGGGGCCCTAGTGTTGGTAGCTAGACACCAAGCTTTACCTTATCTGCCTAGAGCCAAGAGTGCATCCATGCTCTGCATGATGCCTTGAAGAGAGCAGGGAGCAGTTAGTCCTAACTTATGCAAATTAATGTTGCTCTATGACATTTCCTGAAATATCATGTGAAGGGCTTTGACCGTGTCTACACCAGGGCTTATTGTTTCTTGTAGGCGGTAGGAGCAGTTGTCATTGGCTGCTTCAGAAGTGGAGCAGCTGGGCTATCCAGACTATTGGTGCAAACCCACCCATCCATCCAGCCATTGCATCCTCTCCGATGTGCAGCCAATCATGTTCATGTGGCTAAAAGAATGTTGTGATCCCCCCTAAATGTGGGGAAAATGCGGATGATCACCTTAGCCCCAAGGGGTATTTTCTTATTTCCCCTCCTTTGGAGAGAAGGAAAACAGGCAGGAGTCTCGCACTCTTCTTTATAATGAGTTCGACTCATCTGAATGTAGAGTGTTGTGAGTTAAGACAACCCGGTCCGAGATACTATTATCTGCCCGGGATACTTGTAGTTGCGGAGACCCTTAACCTGGTCCCTGAAAGCAGTAGACACACTCAATAAGTGTTTATAATGATTAGCTATTATAATCATGTGCAATGTACACACAACCCTTTTGTATAATATTGATAAGAAGTAGTCTTATTATTTCAGCAGCCACCATATAAAACAAAATAAATATTTAAACAACTCAAAGCATTTTATACCACGCATTCCAACTGTCTATATTAATTAGCTAATAAGTCTACACTCTATCTATCTTTACACCTATATTATTGTCAGCCTCCCAATGATAGTTTTGGCAGGATTGTAGCAACATCTGTTTATATATTATGCCAAGCCATGTATTATCCTGCATACTCTGAGAGGCTGTGCAGTCGGATATAAAATCTCTGGCATTCTACACCAGCAGCCAGTCTTCATGTCTGACCCTCCTTAATTCTTAGGTCTCTTTATACCTTCTTCTTCAATTATGCTCTATGGAGAGAGGGGGGGAGTTGTGTGTGCAGGCTCTTGTATCTATATTGCTGCGTGAACAATGCCTCAATTAGAGACCTGTCTAAAAGGTAGGCAATTGTATCAAAATGCACTTCCTTTCGCAATGTCTCTATCCTAACCTAGAAGACCGTGCAATGTTGCTTAGTTCATGTAGCTTACTAAATAACATAATTTTTCAGCATTCTTGTTATTTTTGTTAGCGTGACTAACGTCAGCCTGTGTATAGAATAATATGGCGATCTCGCACACTCTGTTAGCTTTTACCGCGGCCAAGATATGGAACGAGCTCCCGATGTACATCAGACGTGTCCACACCCTGCACATCTTCAGAAAGACCCTAAAGACCTGACTCTTCGACTGACCGGAGCTGCTCCACTCCCTGCCCCCCAGCGCCTTGAGACCCTCACGGGTGAGTAGCACGCTTAAAATCCCCTGATTGACCGCAGTTCCAAGTATTAGTTTGCTAGGCCCTAAACCTTGCACATACACACCCTAAAGGATTAGTGCGGTCATTTTTAACATACAAGTAGGCCACATTTGTATGTATTGTGTACAGGTTGTCAGAAAAAGCAATGCCACTTATGTCAGGGAAAGGCATCAGCCCTTCCCTCATTAAGGGTTGGAACCCACCAGTGTTGAATGAAGAGATCCCGGCACTCAAAAATGAGAATCCACATTTTGCTCATTCGTTAATGTGCAAATAAAAAAAATAGTAGACGTGAATTTCACCGTTGCATATCCAACAGAGAACATTATGTGCGATGGTGTACAGAGTACAACATGCTGCTTAACATAGGCTCAGATGTTACCTGGAAATTTTAATTAATAAGTGGGTTTGAAAATAAGGTGGTGTCTCTAAAGGTCTATTCGGGCCTGTCGTCATAGACCCGATATTGGTACTCCAAGGCCTGGTCCAATAGTCCTGGTCTTCCTGGTGCTGTTCTCCCTGATGATCCCGGTACTGAACTCTAGTACCCTCCTGTGGATGACCTTCCTGGTCCTCCTGGTCCTCGACTCCCTGGCCATGGTCTGGCTGGCCCCTGGTCCTCCTCCTCCTGATCATAGCCCTCCTGCTCATCCAAGACCCGGCTCTGATCACTCTGATCCTACTCTTCCTTCTGGTCCTGGCCCCCCTAGATATCAACCATCTGATCTTTGTGTCGTAAGTCCTCTTTTTCCAGGTACTCTTGATTCTGGAGGTCAAGGTCCTGTTTGTAGGAGAGTAGGATCTGCTTCTTATAGTTACCCCCACTTTTTGCTGATGTTTCACTGATTTCGACTTAGTCTGACTGGGATCCTGCTATTCAGGACCCCAGTCTATCTGCTTTCTCCTCTAAATTGATTGCATGTACTTTAGGTACACTCCAGATTGGATTCTGGGGTACCCTTATAAGTCCCTAGTATATGGTATACTATGTACCCAGGGCATAGGTACCCCAGAGGCCTCCCAGTGGCTGCAGCATGTATTATGCCACCCCTGAGAGACCATTTAAACTGACACCACAGGTCTGCTACTGCAGCCTGTGTAAGGTGGTGCATGCACCCCTTACTTAGATATAGGTTCACTATATCTATCCTAATCACTGCACATATAAACCTATCAGTCACCCCTATAGCAGGCCTTATCGATTCTGAAGGCAGGGTGCTGGGTTTTATGTGAGAGGGTGCCCATGCATGAGCAGAGCCCCTCTGCAGCCTTCAGAACCTATTCTCCGGGGTTGTTTGTGATGCAGCCAACCATATATACTTAAGTGCATTATAACCTCGCGGTAAATGCTAACTTTAAAATGGCTGCATGGAAACATGTCGTGTTTGGTGTCAAACACCTTGGAATCATACCTCCACACCAGTAACTGGTGTGGGAGGTATGATTCCACCCTCCTAGAGGGAGACATATGACAACACCGGTACACCCGGAACCAGCTTCACAGAACCCTGGCATCACAAAATGGATGCTGCCAGCCACAGACACGAGTCTGCCCTCCTGCTGCTGGACGAAACTCCGGCAGGGGAAGGCTTGACAATAGGTTTCCTGTCACAGGAAGGTGAGATCACCTCCCAGACAGGCTTTAGTGTATTGGGGCTGGGTGGGTGCACTCTCAGAGTGCTTTGATGTCTGCACTGGGGGCACATTTGGTGTCCCTGTGCATAGTCCAGCTCAAACCGGTTGCAGGAGCCATTTGCTCCTGCTCTGGCGTGAAACTGGACAAAGGACATGGGTGTAGCCACCCCTCTGTCCTGACCCTCCCATAGGTGGGTCCCCAGAGTTTGTCCCACCCCTTCCTTGGGTATAAAGTAGGAACCCCTGACTACAGGACTTTAGATATTACCTGGACTAAACTCTGCTACAGAAACCAAGTAACCTTCGACGATCTACGCTTTGCTGGACGACTGAAGAATCTCCCTTGGAGTAAAGGAGTTACTCCCCTGCAACGCAGGCACCTCCACGCATCTGACCGGTTTGCATCTACGCAGCTCCAGACGGACTCCGAAGATTTTGCAACACAGGAGGTGGGTGCCCAAGCTTCCCCGAGGCCGATTAGTGCTCTCAGCAAACCTGAGACCCACAGCCCTCGTGGGGACCGTGCAACCCGAACCCCTGAACACCATGCACATTTGCAGCAGCATATGCTTTTAGGCGATCCCTGAGGCTGTGCTTTCGGCTACTTGTAGTCCAAGCCCGAGCAGTGTTTCCACTGAAGATTACTGGCCTACACTCCACGAGTGTTCCGTGGGCTGGTATTGAGTGATTCCTCTTGAGGTCCCTTCGCGATCCCTGGTCCATTGACCTGTGGGTCCCTGAGAAGGCAACTTTAACTTTCAGTGGGCTTCCCTGGTTGCTCCAGACGTGCCCTGACTCTCCATCGCTTGGGGAGTCCCCAGGACCTTGCTGGTCCTCACAGAAGCATCATTACTCTGACCGCGTGGGTTGCAGTTGCCAAGGCTTGTTGGTCTCCAATCCGGAAACTGACCCCTCAGCACTCGACATTCTTTGTGGGACAGCTTGCCTGCCGATCCTGGTTGTCGTCGATATCTCCTGGTCCCCGTGTCTGCAGAGTCAAGCTTCACCTCTTCGCACCTGAAGCACCCGACATCGGTGGGCATTCGATTGCTCCGCTCCTGGTCACGTGAAGTGACCCAGACTTTGTCCCCTCTGCTTTCAGGTTCTTCTCATCTCCGATCCAGGCTTGGGTCACACCGGACACTTTTCTTCTCCACGGCAGCAGCACTTCTTCGCATCACGCCATTGAAAACGACAAGGGTTTCCGACAACACTTTACCCCTATGCACCCGGCTTCCCTGGGCGAGGTAACACGGGTACCTCGGTACTCACAAGGGTGCTGGCCTTAGAACCTTCTAAGTTTAACTGGGTTTGCTTGAAGTCCTCTCCGAAGTGTCCTTAAACTCTAAATTTCCAACCGCGACTTTCCCATAGAGTTTTACGGAGCTCGCGTCTGTGTTCCCACACTGCACCCGTCCTCCGTGGGTCCCCTGTGTCACTACCTTGGGTGGTTCCTTGGGGTACCAGCGATTCTACGTGCTCTAGGCACTGTGTCTAGTCAAGTCGGGGTTGTTATACCACTTTCTTAATATTTGGTTTGGTCTCCCCCTGGAGCCCACTGTGTATTGTGCTATTTACTGTCGTTCTAGTACTGTAATATTGTGTGCCTTGTTCTCTAATCTCATAAAGAGGTTAGTAGAGAGTGTTTAGTAATAAATACATATATTTTATATATACCTGGTGTGGTTCTCCTTTCATTTGGTCATTCAAGAGGTTATATACTGGTAAAACAAGCTGCTTTACATTCCTTCAAGACTTAGCCTGAAGGCTGCTCTCCACAGCTACCACTAGGATAGCTTTCTATAAAGGTTGTCTTTAACCTAATCATCAATAAGGGTCGTTTGGACTGGTGCAAGGTGCCCACTTTAATTAGTGGACAGCATATACCAGGCCAACTTCTCACATTGGTGGCAGCGGTGGGATTCAAGCTTGCTATTGTTTTACCAGATAATCTCATTGAGTGATTAACTGAAAACCACTAAAGGTACTTAGGTACATATAAATCAAGACTAGAATAAAGTAAGTTCTACTGAAATAGAGTTGGGTAAGTCAAGGGCTTAGCACACCCTTTCTCCAACTCAAGAGAGTTCAGTTCCCACTAGAGTAGGTAGGTGCATACACCACACCACACTAGCATGTCTTCTAGGCCTGAAGCCAGTGGCTCCTTGCCAACTAAGTATGACCATCTCTCATTCCAGGAATCGAGAGCCATGTGTACATCTAGGAAACTGAAGACAGGGAAAAACCCCAACACTCAACGTCTCATAGCGACATTGCTTTTAGATGACCTCAGAAAGGCCCCAGGGTCTGATGAGGCATGCAAGGGGGGTAGGGCAGCAGAAGAGGAAAGGCCAGGAAGTGAAAACTTCAATGACCAGGACTCTGATGCTGGCCAGGAGGATCAAAATGATTCTACCCTGGACAATCCAATTCTTCCTGAAGGTGAGGAAGGAGACCTCAATGGGCCTCTCTTTACCCCACCTGGAAGGGTTAACAGTTTACCAAGAAGATCAAGATCTCCTTCTCAGGAATCTAATCATTCTGGTACATCTGTAGGGAGCTCTGTTTCTCATAGGACCTCTGCTTCTCATAAAAGGGAGTCCTCTTATGAGAAGAAGTGCCAACTGCTTGAGTTTGAGAGAGCTAAGCTCAGAATCAAGAGAGAGAGAGAAATTGGCCTTAGATAGGGAATCCCTGGAGCTTCAGAGAGCTTCTCAGAAGTTGGGGCTGGAGCCCCATGGTGGCAGCTACAGTGTCCCTAGAGGTAGAGACCATACTCATGACCATAGGAACCTGAACAAGATTGTCCCTCCCTACCAGAGTGGGGATGACATCCACAAATGGATAACTGCACTGGAGAGGGCCTGTAAGGTACAGAGGGTCCCTCAGGAGCAGTGGGCAGCAATCTTGTGGCTCTCCTTTGCCGACAAAGGTAGAGACAAGCTCCTCACTGTAAGAGAAGAGGATGCTGATAATTACAAAGTCCTGAAGAGTGCTCTGATTGATGGGTTTGGCCTAACCACTGAACAATACAGGTTAAAGTTCAGAGACACCCAGAAGGCACAGACTCAGGACTGGGTTGACTTTGTAGATTGTGCTACTAAGGCTCTGGAAGGCTGGTTACTTGGCAGTAAGGTGTGTGATTTCAAAGGATTGTATAATTTAATAATGTGAGAGCATATCCTTAATAACTGTCAAAATCAGCTGTTGCATCAGTACCTGGTGGACTCTGATCTGACCTCTCCCCAAGAATTGGGCCAGAAGGCAGACAAATGGGTCAGAACCAGGGTGAGGCAGAAGGTTCAGAACCAAGGTGGTGACTCCAAGAAGCAAG
The DNA here is from genome assembly GCA_963921515.1 of Calotriton arnoldi. NCBI lineage: Eukaryota > Metazoa > Chordata > Amphibia > Caudata > Salamandridae > Calotriton > Calotriton arnoldi. The sequence goes on from CAWUFW010006974.1 coordinate 1,003,336, forward strand.
ATTCTAAAAACTCTGATAAGGGTGGGGAGAAGGGTAAAGACCAGAAGTCTTCTCAAGGGCCCCAAAAATCTGCATCTGGTGGGGAGTCACAATCATACAAGGGAAAAGGCAAGAAGAAGCCATGGTGTCAAATCTGTAAACAGAAGACCCATTGGACAAGTGATTGTACCAAGTCCAAGGACTCAACTCCAACCACCACTGCCCCTAAGGCAACTGTTCCCCCTAGTTCAGCTCCAAGTGGTGGTGCTCCAAATAAGGGTGTAGTAGGGTTAACCCTGGGATCTGCGATGGACTCTGACCTAGTCAGGGTTCCAACTCAGGCTATGTTGATCTGTGATGGAGGCATGGATATGGCCTCCTTATTTGTAAGCCCCAGTAATCTGGGCAAATACAGACAACAGCCTATAATAAATGGAAAAGAGGCCGTGGCATTCAGGGACACAGGAGCAAGTATCACAATGGTGACAAAAGATCTTGTGGCTCCTGAGCAAATCATACTTGGTGAGATGTACCAAGTGACCAATGCTAGCAATGTCAGGACAGACCATTCCTTGGCAGTTGTTAATTTCACCTGGGGAGGGGTAACTGGCCCTAAGAAGGTTGTGGTAAGTGCAGACCTCCCTGTTGAATGCTTGTTGGGCAATGATTTAGAAACTTCAGCTGAAGTGGAACTCAGGACTCATGCAGAAATGTTGGGTATCCCTGCAGATGTGTTTGCTATGACCAGGTCACAGGCAAAAATGTCTAACACTGAACAGGCCCTGGATCCTGGAAGAATGGACCAGGCGCCTTCCAAGAGAAGGAGCAGTAGGGTTAAGGCAGTGTCTTACCCCCTGCCTCAGAATCCAGATCAGTCTCTTGAGGGAGCTGATCTTAGTCCTGAAGAAGGAACTGTCCCAGATGAGCTTGAACCTGATCAGGTTGAGTTCTTGGGGACAGGGGGCCCTTCCTGGGCAGATCTGAGCCAGGAGCAGCTGAGCTGCCCCTCTCTTGAACCCCTCAGACAGCAAGCTGCTGCTGAGGCTGCTGGGAAGTGCTAGTGGGTCCCATAGGATCTACTGGGATGATGGACTCCTTTACTCAGAGTGTAGAGACCCCAAGCCTGGAGCCACCAGGAGGTTGGTTATACCTCTGAAGTTTAGGAGCTTCCTATTGACACTAGCACATGATATCCCATTGGCAGGTCACCTAGGCCAAAACAAGACTTGGGACAGAATTGTCCCTCACTTTCATTGGCCTCATATGTCTGAAGACACCAAGGAGTTTTGTCGCTCCTGTGTCACCTGTCAAGCAGTGGTAAGGCAGGTAGCACTACAAAGGCCCCCCTGATACCACTACCTGTGGTGGGGGTTCCCTTTGAGAGGTAAGGATTGACATTGTTGGTCCCCTAGATCCTCAAACTGCATCTGGGCACAGATTTATACTGGTGGTGGTGGACCATGCCACTAGGTATCCAGAGGCAATTCCCCTCAGGACCACCACAGCTCCTGTGGTGGCAAGGGCCCTCCTGGGAATCTTTTCTAGGGTGGGTTTTCCTAAGGAGGTAGTATCAGACAGAGATGCAAACTTCATGTCTAGTTACTTAACTTCTATGTGGAAGGAGTGTGGTGTAAATTATAAATTTACCACCCCTTATCACACACAATGCAATGGTTTAGTTGAAAGGTTCAACAAAACCTTAAAGGGCATGATTAAAGGTCTCCCAGAAAAGCTTAGGTGCAGATGGGACATACTTTTGCCCTGCCTTCTCTTTGCCTACAGGGAGGTTCCACAGAAGGGGGTTGGTTACAGCCCATTTGAGCTTCTGTTTGGACATCCAGTTAGGGGTCCCTTGTGTCTAGTGAAGGAGGGATGGGAGTTACCTCTCAAACCCCCTAAACAGGATATTGTGGACTATGTACTTGGTCTCCGCTCCAGGATGGCTGAGTACATGAAGAAGGCAACTAAAAACCTTGAGGCTAGCCAGGAATTGCAAAAGGCCTGGCATGACCAAAAGGCTGTGTTGACTGTTTATCAGCCAGGACAGAAAGTATGGGTGTTGGAGCCTGTGGCCACAGCAGCCCTCCAAGACAAGTGGAGTGGCCCCCATACCATAATTGAGCAAAAGGGAGAGGTTACCTACCTGGTGGACCTAGGAACTCCCAGGAGCCCCCATAGGGTGCTCCATGTCAACAGGCTCAAACCATATGTTGACAGGGCAGACATGGGCTTGCTCATGGCTACTGATGAGGGACAGGAGGAAGAGAGTGACCCACTCCCTGACCTGCTCTCACAGAACCCTGATGATGGTTCAGTGGATGGTGTAGCCTTGGCAGGCAGCCTCACTGACCAGCAGCAAACTGATTGCAGAAAAGTTCTCAACCAGTTTAGACATATGTTCTCCCTGACTCCAAGTCAGACTACCTGGTGCACTCATGAAGTGGACACTGGGGACAGTCTGCCTGTTAAACATAAGATTTACAGGCAACCTGACCATGTCAGGGACTGCATCAGGACTGAAGTCCAGAAGATGTTGGATTTGGGTGTGATTGAACCCTCAGATAGCCCTTGGGCTAGTCCAGTAGTCTTGGTACCTAAACCTCACACCCAGGGTGGTAAGAGAGAGATGAGGTTTTGTGTTGACTACAGAGGTCTCAATGCAGTCACTAGGAATGATGCCCATCCAATCCCTAGGGCAGATGAGCTTATAGACACTTTGGCCTCAGCCAAGTTTCTCAGCACATTTGACCTGACAGCTGGCTACTGGCAAATCAGACTAGCTGAGGATGCAAAAGCCAAAACAGAATTCTCAACCCCTAGTGGGCACTACCAATTTGTGGTGATGCCCTTTGGTTTGAAGAATGCACCTGCCACTTTTCAAAGGTTGGTGAACAAAGTCCTTACAGGCCTGGAAGCCTATAGTGCAGCATATCTAGATGATATTGCTGTCTTTAGCTCCACTGGGAGGATCACCTGGTCCACCTGAGAAATGTTTTGGAGGCCCTGCAGAAAGCAGGCCTCACTATCAAGGCCACCAAGTGCCAGATAGGGCAGAGTCAAGTTGTATACCTGGGCCATCTTGTGGGTGGAGGCCAGGTTCAACCATTGCAGAGCAAAATCCAGACCATCATGGACTGGGTTGCTCCCACCACCCAGACTCAGGTCAGAGCTTTCTTGGGCCTGCCTGGGTACTATAGGAGGTTTGTCAAAGGATATGGATCCATAGTGACCCCTTTGAATGACTTAACTTCCAAGAGAATGCCAAAGAAAGTTCAGTGGACAGTCAGCTGTCAAAAGGCATTTGATGACCTGAAGCAGGCCATGTGCACTGCTCCCATTCTGCAAAGTCCTGACTACTCCAAACAATTCATTGTCCAAACAGATGCATCTGAGTTGGGGGTAGGGCTGTGTTATCACAATTGAATGATGAAGGTCAGGATCAGCCAGTAACTTTTATTAGCAGAAGGTTGACCCCCAGAGAGAAACGTTGGTCAGCCATTGAGAGGGAAGCCTTTGCTGTGGTTTAGGCTCTGAAGAAGCTGAGGCCATACTTGTTTGGCACTCACTTCATTGTTCAGACAGACCATAAGCCCCTCTTATGGCTAAAACAGATGAAGGGTGAAAACCCCAAACCTTTGAGGTGGTCCATTTCCCTACAGGGGATGGACTATACAGTGGAACATAGACCTGGGAGTAACCATGCCAATGCAGATGGACTCTCCAGTTATTTCCACTTAGAACATGAAGACTCAACTGTTCAAGGTTAGTTTAATGTCCTGACATTTGGGGGTGGGGGGTTGTGTAGGAGAGTAGGATCTGCTTCTTATAGTTACCCCCACTTTTTGCTGATCTTTCACTGATTTCGACTTAGACTGACTGGGATCCTGCTATTCAGGACCCCCGTCTATCTGCTTTCTCCTCTAAATTGATTGCATGTACTTAAGGTACACTCCAGATTGGATTCTGGGGTACCCTTATAAGTCCCTAGTATATGATATACTATGTACCCAGGGCATAGGTACCCCAGAGGCCTGCCAGGGGCTGCAGCATGTATTATGCCACCCCTGAGAGACCATTTAAAATGACACCACAGGTCTGCTACTGCAGCCTGTGTAAGGTGGTGCATGCACCCCTTACTTAGATATAGGTTCACTATATCTATCCTAATCACTGCACATATAAACCTATCAGAAACCCCTATAGCAGGCCTTATCGATCCTGAAGGCAGGGTGCTGGGTTTTATGTGAGAGGGTGCCCATGCATGAGCAGAGCCCCTCTGCAGCCTTCGGAACCTATTCTCCGGCGTTGTTTGTGATGCAGCCAACCATATATACTTAAGTGCATTATAACCTCGCAGTAAATGCTAACTTTAAAATGGCTGCATGGAAACATGTCGTGTTTGGTGTCAAACACCTTGGAATCATACCTCCACACCAGTAACTGGTGTGGGAGGTATGATTCCACCCTCCTAGAGGGAGACATATGACAATACCGGTACACCCGGTACCAGCTTCACAGAACCCTGGCATAACAAAATGGATGCTGCCAGCCACAGACACGAGTCTGCCCTCCTGCTGCTGGATGAAACTCCGGCAGGGGAAGGCTTGACAATAGGTTTCCTGTCACAGGGAGGTGTGACCACCTCCCAGACAGGCTTTAGTGTATTGGGGCTGGGTGGGTGCACTCTCAGAGTGCTTTGATGTCTGCACTGGGGGCACATTTGGTGTCCCTGTGCATAGTCCAGCTCAAACCGGTTGCAGGAGCAATTTGCTCCTGCTCTGGCGCGAAACTGGACAAAGGACATGGGTGTAGCCACCCCTCTGTCCTGACCCTCCCATAGGTGGGTCCCCAGAGTTTGTCCCACCCCTTCCTTGGGTATAAAGTAGGAACCCCTGACTACAGGACTTTAGATATTACCTGGACTAAACTCTTCTACAGAAACCAAGTAACCTTAGATGATCTACGCTTTGCTGGACGACTGAAGAATCTCCCTTGGAGTAAAGGAGTTACTCCCCTGCAACGCAGGCACCTCAATGCATCTGACCGGTTTGCATCTACGCAGCTCCCGACGGACTCCGAAGATTTTGCAACACAGGAGGTGGGTGCCCAAGCTTCCCTGAGGCCGACTAATGCTCTCAGCAAACCTGAGATCCGCAGCCCTCGTGGGGACCGTGTAACCCGAACCCCTGGACACCGTGCACATTTGCAGCAGCATATGCTTTTAGGCAATCCCTGAGGCTGTGCATTGGGCTACTTGTAGTCCAAGCCCCGAGCAGTGTTTCCACCGAAGATTACTGGCCTACACTCCACGAGTGTTCCGTGGGCTGGTATTGAGTGATTCCTCTCGAGGTCCCTTTGCAATCCCTGGTCCGTTGACCTGTGGGTCCCTGAGAAGGCAACTTTAACTTTCAGTGGGCTTCCCTGGTTGCTCCAGACGTGCCCTGACTCTCCATCGCTTGGGGAGTCCCCAGGACCTTGCTGGTCCTCACAGAATCATCATTACTCTGACCGCGTGGGTTGCAGTTGCCAAGGCTTGTTGGTCTCCAATCCGGAAAATGACCCCTCAGCACTCGACATCCTTTGTGGGAGAGCTCGCCTGTGGATCCTGGTTGTCGTCGACATCTCCTGGTCCCCGTGGCTGCAGAGTCAAGCTTCACCTCTTCGCACCTGAAGCACCCGACATCGGTGGGCATTCGATTGCTCCGCTCCTGGTCACGTGAAGTGACCCAGACTTTGTCCCCTCTGCTTTCAGGTTCTTCTCATCTCCGATCCAGGCTTGGGTTACACCGGACACTTTTCTTCTCCACGGCAGCAGCACTTCTTCGCATCACGACATTGAAAACGTCGAGGGTTTCCGACATCACTTGACCCCTATGCACCCGGCTTCCCTGGGCTAGGTAACAAGGGTACCTCGGTACTCACAAGGGTGCTGGCCTTAGAACCTTCTAAGTTTAACTGGGTTTGCTTGAAGTCCTCTCCGAAGTGTCCTTAAACTCTAAATTTCCAACCGCGACTTTCCCATAGAGTTGTACGGAGCTCGCGTCTGTGTTCCCACACTGCACCCGTCCTCCGTGGGTCCCCTGTGTCACTACCTTGGGTGGTTCCTTGGGGTCTCAGCGATTCTACGTGCTCTAGGCACTGTATCTAGTCAAGTCGGGGTTGTTATACCACTTTCTTAATATATGGTTTGGTCTCCCCTGGAGCCCACTGTGTATTGTGCTATTTACTGTCGTTCTAGTACTGTAATATTGTGTGCCTTGTTCTCTAATCTCATAAAGAGGTTAGTAGAGAGTGTTTAGTAATAAATACATATATTTTATATATACCTGGTGTGGTTCTCCTTTCATTTGGTCATTCAAGAGGTTATATACTGGTAAAACAAGCTGCTTTACATTCCTTCAAGACTTAGCCTGAAGGCTGCTCTCCATAGCTACCACTAGGATAGCTTTCTATAAAGGTTGTCTTTAACCTAATCATCAATAAGGGTCGTTTGGACTGGTGCATGGTGCCCACTTTAATTAGTGGACAGCATATACCAGGCCAACTTCTCACACTGTTCTGCTAGTCTTGGTCTTCCTTGCCCTTGTCCTCCTGATTCTGGTCTGATGGTGCTGCTTTCCTGGCCCGCTTGGTCCTTGGTCTTCCTAGTCCTTGTCCTCCTTTTCCTGTTGGCCCTGATCCTTGTTGTGGTCCTTGTTCTCCTTCAGCTCCTTCTCCTTTTCTAGTCCTCTTCCTCCTGGTTCTCCTCTTTTTCCTCCTGCCATCACCCTTTCCTCCCTGAGGTCAGCCAGCTACAGCCACCAAATCTGTCGCAAGGGTTTCTATTTTTTTCAGGTTTTTATGCTGAGGTGAGGACACTGAAGACAGAAACAGGAGGGAGCCAATTTGTTTTTACTTTGCGAATGCTGGGCTCCTACAGGACCAGCACCCTTAGAGCACAGGTGTATGCAATGAATATGACTCGTTACAACGCTTACTAATACAACGCGTGCCATTACAACGCGGTTATTACTATGCGTTGTCAATTACAACAACCTACCATTACATCGCATACTTTTACCACGAATATGCCTTTACCACACATGCCATTACAACGCAAAGGCATGCGTGGTAATGGAATACTCATGGTAAAAGTATGAAAGGTAAGTTACACTACCCTGCCCTACCCTAAACCCTAATTTAGTACCCCTGCTCGACCCTTCCCCAACCCCCATTCCTCTCCCTACCCTAAAAACACTACCCTGCACGACCCCCCGACACTACCCTAAACCCTAAAACACTACACTCAGCACGACCCTCCTCGAACCCCAGCCCTCTCCCTACCCTAAAACACTACCCTGCACGACCCCCGACACTACCCTAAACACTAAAAAACTGCCCCCACCACGACCCTCCCTCGCCCCAGTCCTCTCCCTACACTAAAACACTACCCAGCACGACCCCCCGACACTACACTAAACCCTAAAACACTACCCCCTGCATGACCCTCCCCCGACCCCCAGTCCTCTCCCTACACTTAAACACTACCCTGCACGACCCCCAACACTACCCTAAACACTAAAAAACTACCCCCACCACGACCCTCCCCCGCCCCAGTCCTCTCCCTACACTTAAACACTACCCTGTACGACTCCAGACAGTACCCTAAACCATAAAACACTACCCCCAGCACGACCCCCCGACCCCCAGTCCTCTCCCTACACTAAAACACTACCCTGCATGACCCCCGACACTACCCTAAACCATAAAACACTACCCCCAGCCACGACCCCCGATCACCAGTCCTCTCCCTGCACTTAAACACTACCTTGCACGACCCCCCAACACTACCCTAAACCTTAAAACACTACCCTGCACTACACACACCCCACCCCACCCCCTTTTACCCTAAAAAGGTAACCCCCACCCCAGGCCCAATCCCCCTTACCTCTCTCTCCTCGTGGTTCCTCTCTCTCCTCCTGGTACCTGTAGGAGAGTAGGATCTGCTTCACATGGGTACCCCCACTTTTTGCTGATGCTTCACTGTTTTTCGACATTAGTCTGGCTGGGGCCCTGCTAATCAGAACCCCAGCCTAGCTGCTTTCTCTCTAAAATGGTTTCCATGTGCCTTAGGCACCTCACTGATTGGGATCTGGAGTGCCCTTATAAGTCCCTAGTATATGGTCTACTATGTACCAAGGGCATAGGTACCTCAGAGGCCTGCCAGGGGCTGCAGCATGTATTATGCCACCCCTGGAAGGCCATCCAAACTGACACCACAGGTCTGCTACTGCAGCCTGGGTAAGGTGGTGCATGCACTCCTTACTGTGATATAGGTTACCTATATCACGAAATACATACACACATATAAACCTATAAGTCACTCCTAAGGCAGGCCTTATCAATCCTAAAGGCAGAGTGCATGGTTCCTATGTGAGAGGGTGCCCCTGCATGAGCAGGGCCCCTCTGCAGCGTTCGGAGACCATCTCTGATGCTGTTTGTAGTGCAGCCTGACCATATACTCTTAAGCGCATTATATCCTCGCGGTAAAATGCTAACTTTGGAATGGCTGCACCTAAACATGTCGTGTTTGGTGTCAAACATCTTGGAATACTACCCCCCGCCAATCCTGGCGGCGGGGGTAGCATTCCACCCTTCTAGAGGGAAAGACATGTTAACTCTGACTAGTCCGGTAACTTCTTTCCAGAGCCCTGGCATCACAAAATGGATGCTGCTGCCACAGACACGAGTCTGGCCTCCTGCTGCTGGACGAAACTCCGGCAGGGGAGGCCTGGACAATAGGTTTCCTGTCCCAGGGAGGTGTGACCACCTCCCCAGACAGGATAATGTGTATTGGGGCTGGGCGGGAGCACTTTCGGGTGCTTTGAAGTCCTGCACTGGGGGCACATTTGGTGTCCCTGTGCATACCCCAGTTCAAACCGGATCAGGGGCTTGCAGCCCCTGCTTTGGCGCGACCTGGACAAAGGGAAAGGGGTGTAGCCACCCCTCTGCCCTGACCCACCCAGAGGTGGGGCCACAGAGTAGTCCAACCCCTATTTTTAGAATAAAGGTAGGAACCCAGTCCTTAGGACTTTAGATTATACCTGGACGAAACTCTGAAACTGAATCCTGGACCTTCGACGCTCTACGACAAGATTAGAGGACTGAAGAATCTCCCTTGGGGTCAAGGAGTGACTCCCCTGCTTGGCAGGCACCAAAGAAGCATCTGTCCGGTTTGCATTTCTGAAGCTCCCGTCGGACGCCGAAGTCATCGCATCACCAGAGGTGGATTCTCAGACTTCCCCGAGGCTACCCTGAGTCCCCAGCAAAGCTGAGGGCCGTGGCTATCGTGGGTGACTTGAGACCGTGACCCCTGGACACCGAGCACATTTGCAAGTGCATCATCTTCTGGGTCTCCCAAGAAGTCGTGCTTTGGGCTTCGAGTAGCCCTAGCTTCCAGCACCACCTGCACCGAAGATCACTGGCCCCCACTCCACGAGTGTCCTGTAAGCCAGCTCCACGTGCGGCGTCACGAGGCTCCTTCGCGGTCGCTAGCCCGTTGGCTAGTAGCCCTTAACGTAGGCCAATCTTTTTCTTACTTGGTATCCTGGTTGCTCCAGGCCTGCCCTCACTTACCCTTGCTGGGTGAGTTCCACAGACCTTGCTGGTCTGCACCATCGACGATCTACATCTTCACCGAGACTTGCCGTTGCCAAGGCTTGTTGGGTCCAATCCGGTCGCCGACACCTCAGCACTCGACAGACATCGTGTACCAGCCCGAATCCTGCTCCTGGTTGCCGACAACGCCTCCTGGACCTCGTGGCTGAAGAGTCAAGACGACCGTCAATGCACCTGAAGCACTCGACATCGGTGGGCATCTGTCCATCGCCTTCCTGGTCACTGGCTAGTGACCCAGACTCTGTCCCCTCTGCTTTCAGGTTCTTCAGAACTCCGATCCACTCTTGGATCCACCCGGACACTTTTCTCTTGGCCGCCAGCAGCACTTTGCAGCAGATCGCCATTCGAATCGACGACGAAACCCGACCCCGAAAGGCACCTATGCACCCGGCTTCCCTGGGTGAGGTAACACGAGTACTCCGGTGTTCCCGTGGGTAGAGACTCTTCAAAGTCCTAGATCTCAAAGGGTTTTGTCCTAGTCCTGTTTTAAGTGTCCCTTTTCTCTATTTTCCCGATCCCGACTTTCTCCATAGAAGTTAACGGCGTATCGCGGTTGTGTATTTACACTGCACACGTCTCCCGTGGGTCCCCTGTGTCACTACCTTGGGTGGTTCCTTGTGGTCCAAGCACTTCTAGAGGCTCTAGGCCTAGTGTCTAGTTCAGTCGTGGTTCGCATACCACTTTATTGGTATATGGTTTGGTACGCCCCTAGGGCCCAAACGTGTATTTGTGCTATTACTGTGATTTAATATCTTATAACTTATGTACTTGAACTCTAGCCTCATAAAGAGACTAGAGGGGTGTGTTTAGCAATAAATACATATATTTTGAATATATACCTGGTGTGGTGCTCTTTCATTTGATCACTCAAGAGATTAAGACTGGTAAAACAAGCTGCCTTACAATCCTTCAAGACTTAGCCTGAAGGCTGCTCTCCATAGCTACCACTAGGATAGCTTTCAATAAGGTTGTCTTTAACCTATCTCCAATAAGGGGTTGTTTGGACTGGTGCAAGGTGCCCACTATAATTAGTGGACAGCATATGCCAGGCCAACTTCTCACATTGGTGTGCAGCGTGTGGGATTCCAGCTTGCTATTGTTTTACCAGATAATCTCAATTGAATTGATCAACTGAAAACCACTAAAGGTACCTAAGGTACATATAATTTAAGCTTAGAATAACAGTACGTTCTACTGAACTTAGAGTTGTGTGTTAAGGGATAGCACAACCCTTTCTACAACTCAAGAGAGTTTAGTAGGCCACACTAGAGTAGGTAGTGCATACACCACACCACACTAGTAATGTCTTTAAGGGCAGGATCCAAAGAATCCTTGCAGGAAGCCATTGAGCTTCCACCCTCCAAGTATGATACACTCCCATTCTTGGAATTGAGAGCTTTATGTAACTTGAGAAAATTAAGGACAGGCCAAAGCCCCACCACCCAACACCTCAAGGAGTTGTTGGTGGCTTATGACCTTAGTAAGCCTGTAGGGACTGAAGGGGTAGGAGCTGAGGGTGGGGCAGACGAAGAGGACGAGGCCAGGGGTACCAGTACCCCCAGCCCCCCCTCTGCAACTGGCCAGGAGGGTGACAATGACCCTGACCTGGAAAACCAAATCCCTCCTGTGGATGATGATGAGGATAATCAAGATGATGCCCTCTTTGTCCCCCAGGAAGGATTAAGAGTGTGCCCAGGAAGTCTAGATCTCCTTCTCAGGAGTCTAACCACTCTGGCACCTCTATAGGGAGCTCTGTCTCATCTCACAGGAGGGAATCCTCTCATGAGAGGAGAACCAGACTGGTACAGTATGAGGAAACTCAGCTGGAGATCAGAAAAAAGCAATTGGCTTTAGATAGGGAATCCCTAGATCTCCTTAGAGAGAGAAGAAAGTTGGGACTAGAGTCCCATGGTGGCAGCCATGTCCCTAGAGACAGGGAAAGGTCCTATGACCATAGGAACCTGAGCAAGATTGTCCCTCCCTACCAGAGTGGGGATGATATCCACAAATGGATAACTGCTTTAGAGAGGGCCTGTAAAGTACAGAAGGTCCCTCAGGAGCAGTGGGCAGCAATCTTGTGGCTCTCCTTTGCTGTCAAAGGTAGAGATAAGCTCCTCACTGTTAGAGAGGAGGATGCTGATAATTACAAGGTCTTGAAGAGTGCTCTTATTGATGGGTTTGGCCTAACCACTGAACAGTACAGGTTGAAGTTCAGAGACACCCAAAAGCACAGACTCAAGACTGGGTAGACTATGTGGATTGTTCTGCCAAGGCTCTGGAAGGCTGGTTGATGGGCAGTAAGGTGTGTGACTTCTCAGGATTGTACAATCTGATAATGAGGGAGCAGATTCTTAATAACTGTCAAAATCAGCTGTTGCATCAATACCTGGTAGACTCTGATCTGACCTCTCCCCAAGAATTGGGAAAGAAGGCAGACAAATGGGTCAGAACCAGGGTGAAGCAGAAGGTACAGAACCAAGGTGGGGAAACCAAGAAGCAAGATGCTAAGAACTCTGACAAGGGTGGGGAGAAGGGTAAAGATCAAAAGTCTTCATCAGGCCCCCAAAAATCTCCTTCTGGTGGGGATTCCCAGTCTACCAAAGGTAAAGGCCAAAGAAAACCATGGTGCAAGGTCTGTAAGCAAAAGACCCACTGGACCAGTGATTGCACCAAGTCCAAAGACTCCAGTCCAGCACCCACCAATGCCCCTAAGGCACCTGTTCCCCCTAGTACAGTTGGTGGAAGTGCTCCAGCAAAGGGTTTAGTAGGGTTCACCCTGGGAACTGAGTTGGGCTCTGACTTAGTCAGAGAACTGACTCAGGCTGTGTTAGTCTGTGATGGAGGCATGGATGTGACCTCCACTGTGAGTCCCAGTAATCTGGGCAAGTACAGACAACAGCCTTTAATCAATGGACGTGAGGCTTTGGCATTTAGGGACACAGGGGCAAGTGTCACAATGGTGACACAAGACCTTGTGCTACCTGGGCAAGTTATGCTTGGTGAGATGTACCAAGTGACCAATGCTAGCAATGTCAGAACAGACCATACTCTGGCAGTTGTTAACTTCTCCTGGGGAGGGGTAACTGGCCTTAAGAAGGTTGTGGTAAGTGCAAACCTACCAGTCGAATGCTTGCTTGGCAATGACTTAGAGACTTCTGTTTGGGCAGAAGTGGAGCTCAGGACCCATGCAGAAATGCTGGGGATCCCTGCAGATGTGTTTGCTGTGACCAGGTCACAAGCCAAAATGTCTAGCACTGAACAGGCCTTGGATTCTGGAAGAATGGACCAAGTGCCTTCCAAGAGGAGGAGTAGTAGGGTTAAGGCAGTGCCTTCCCCTTGGCTCAGGAGGAAGATCAGTCCCTTGAGGGGGATGATCTCAGCCCTGAAGAAGGAACTGTCCCAGAGGAACTTGAACCTGACCAGGTTGAGTTCTTGGGGACAGGGGGACCTTCTAGGGCAGATCTGAGCCAGGAGCAGCAGAGCTGCTCCTCCCTTGAACCCCTCAGACAGCAAGCTGCTGCTGAGGCTGCTGGGAAAGCTAGTGGTCCCCATACAGTGTATTGGGATGATGGACTCCTGTACTCAGAGAGTAGAGACCCCAAGCCTGGTGCTACCAGGAGGTTGGTAATACCTTTGAAGTTCAGGGGCTTCCTATTGACCGAAGCCCATGATATTCCCTTAGCAGGTCACCTGGGCCAGAACAAGACTTGGGACAGAATTGTCCCTCACTTTCACTGGCCCCACATGTCTGAAGACAGTAAGGAGTTTTGTCGCTCCTGTGTAACCTGCCAAGCCAGTGGCAAAGCAGGTGGCACTACAAAGGCCCCCTGATACCACTACCTGTGGTGGGGGTGCCCTTTGAGAGGGTAGGGATTGACATTGTTGGTCCCATGGATCCCCAAACAGCCTCTGGGCACAGGTTTATCCTGGTGGTAGTGGATCATGCCACCAGGTACCCAGAAGCTATTCCCCTCAGGACCACTACAGCACCTGTGGTGGCAAGGGCCCTCCTGGGAATCTTCTCAAGAGTGGGCTTTCCTAAGGAGGTAGTATCAGACAGGGGTGCTAACTTCATGTCTGGGTACTTAAAAGCAATGTGGAAGGAGTGTGGAGTGACTTATAAGTTCACCACACCCTATCACCCACAATGCAATGGTTTAGTTGAGAGATTCAACAAAACCTTGAAGGGCATGATTAAAGGGCTCCCAGAAAAGCTTAGGCGTAGATGGGACATACTCTTGCCCTGCCTTTTATTCGCATATAGGGAGGTGCCTCAGAAGGGGTTGGTTACAGCCCTTTTGAACTTCTGTTTGGCCACCCTGTGAGGGGTCCACTGTGCTTGGTGAAGGAAGGATGGGAGTTACCTCTCAAGCCCCCAAAGCAAGATATAGTGGACTATGTACTTGGTCTCCGCTCCAGGATGGCTGAGTACATGAAAAAGGCAACCAAAAACCTTGAGGCTAGCCAGGAACTTCAAAAGGCCTGGCATGACCAAAAGGCTGTTCTGACTGTTTACCAGCCAGGACAGAAGGTGTGGGTGTTGGAGCCAGTGGCCCCAGCAGCTCTCCAAGACAAATGGAGTGGACCCCACACTATTGTTGAGCAGAAGGGTGAGGTCACTTATTTAGTGGACCTAGGAACACCCAGGAGTCCCCACAGGGTTCTCCATGTCAACAGGTTAAAACCATATGTGTACAGGGCAGACATGGGCTTGCTCATGGCTACTGATGAAGGGCAGAAGGAAGAGAGTGACCCACTCCCTGACCTGCTCTCACAGAACCCTGACGATGGGTCAGTTGATGGTGTAGCCTTGGCAGGCAGCCTCACTACCCAGCAACAAACTGATTGCAGGCAAGTCCTCAATCAGTTTCGACATATGTTTTCACTGACACCCAGTCAGACCACCTGGTGCACTCATGAAGTGGACACTGGGGACAGTCTGCCTATTAAAAACAAGATTTATAGGCAACCTGACCATGTCAGGGACTGTATCAGGACTGAAGTCCAGAAAATGTAGGAATTGGGAGTAATTGAGCCCTCAGATAGCCCTTGGGCTAGTCCAGTAGTCCTAGTACCGAAACCTCACACCAGTGGTGGAAAAAGAGAGATGAGGTTTTGTGTAGACTACAGGGGTCTCAATGCAGTCACTAGGACTGATGCCCATCCAATACCCAGGGCAGATGAGCTCATAGATACTTTGGCCTCTGCCAAATATCTCAGCACATTTGACCTCACAGCTGACTACTGGCAGATCAGACTAGCTGATACTGCAAAGCCCAAAACAGCATTTTCAACCCCTAGTGGGCATTATCAATTTGTGGTAATGCCCTTTGGTCTGAAGAATGCACCTGCCACTTTCCAGAGGTTGGTGAATACAGTTCTCACAGGACTGGAAGCCTATAGTGCAGCTTATCTAGTCTTTAGCTCCACCTGGGAGGATCACCTGGTCCACCTCAGGAATGTTTTACAGGCCCTGCAAAAGGCAGGCCTGACTATCAAGGCCACTAAGTGCCAGATAGGGCAGAGTCAGGTTGTGTACCTGGGCCACCTTGTGGGTGGAGGCCAGGTTCAACCTTTGCAGAGCAAGATCCAGACCATCATGGACTGGACTGCTCCCACTACCCAGACTCAGGTGAGAGCCTTCTTAGGCCTGACTGGGTACTATAGGAGATTTGTCAAGGGGTATGGATCAATAGTGACACCCTTGAATGACTTAACTTCTAAGAAAATGCCCAAAAGGTTCAGTGGACAGTTAGCTGTCAAAAGGCATTTGATGACCTCAAGCAGGCCATGTGCACTGCTCCAATTCTGCAGAGTCCTGATTACTCCAAGAAGTTCATTGTTCAAACTGATGCATCTGAATTGGGGGTAGGGGCTGTACTGTCACAATTGAATGAAGAAGGTCAGGATCAGCCAGTAGCTTTTATTAGCAGAAGGCTGACCCCTAGAGAGAAACGTTGGTCAGCCATAGAGAGGGAGGCCTTTGCTGTGGTCTGGGCTCTGAAGAAGTTGAGGCCATACTTGTTTGGTACACACTTCCTGGTTCAGACAGACCATAAGCCCCTCTTATGGCTAAAACAAATGAAGGGTGAAAACCCCAAACTGCTTAGGTGGTCCATTTCCCTACAGGGGATGGACTTTACAGTGGAACATAGGCCTGGGAGTAACCATGCGAATGCAGATGGACTCTCTAGGTATTTCCACTTAGAACATGAAGACTTAACTGGGCAAAGTTAGTTTAATGTCCCTACGTTTGGGGGGTTGTGTAGGAGAGTAGGATCTGCTTCACATGGGTACCCCCACTTTTTGCTGATGCTTCACTGTTTTTCGACATTAGTCTGGCTGGGGCCCTGCTAATCAGAACCCCAGCCTAGCTGCTTCCTCTCTAAAATGGTTTCCATGTGCCTTAGGCACCTCACTGATTGGGATCTGGAGTGCCCTTATAAGTCCCTAGTATATGGTATACTATGTACCAAGGGCATAGGTACCTCAGAGGCCTGCCAGGGGCTGCAGCATGTATTATGCCACCCCTGGAAGGCCATCCAAACTGACACCACAGGTCTGCTACTACAGCCTGGGTAAGGTGGTGCATGCACCCCTTACTGTGATATAGGTTACCTATATCACGAAATACATACACACATATAAACCTATAAGTCACTCCTAAGGCAGGCCATATCAATCCTAAAGGCAGAGTGCATGGTTCCTATGTGAGAGGGTGCCCCTGCATGAGCAGGGCCCCTCTGCAGCGTTCGGAGACCATCTCTGATGCTGTTTGTAGTGCAGCCTGACCATATACTCTTAAGCGCATTATATCCTCGCAGTAAAATGCTAACTTTGGAATGGCTGCACCTAAACATGTCGTGTTTGGTGTCAAACATCTTGGAATACTACCCCCGCCAATCCTGGCGGCGGGGGTAGCATTCCACCCTTCTAGAGGGAAAGACATGTTAACTCTGACTAGTCCGGTAACTTCTTTCCAGAGCCCTGGCATCACAAAATGGATGCTGCTGCCACAGACACGAGTCTGGCCTCCTGCTGCTGGACGAAACTCCGGCAGGGGAGGCCTGGACAATAGGTTTCCTGTCCCAGGGAGGTGTAACCACCTCCCCAGACAGGATAATGTGTATTGGGGCTGGGCGGGAGCACTTTCGGGTGCTTTGAAGTCCTGCACTGGGGGCACATTTGGTGTCCCTAGTGCATACCCCAGTTCAAACCGGATCAGGGGCTTGCAGCCCCTGCTTTGGCGCGAACTGGACAAAGGGAAAGGTGTGTAGCCACCCCTCTGCCCTGACCCACCCAGAGGTGGGGCCACAGAGTAGTCCAACCCCTATTTTTAGAATAAAGGTAGGAACCCAGTCCTTAGGACTTTAGATTATACCTGGACAAAACTCTGAAACTGAATCCTGGACCTTCGACGCTCTACAACAAGATTAGAGGACTGAAGAATCTCCCTTGGGGTCAAGGAGTGACTCCCCTGCTTGGCAGGCACCAAAGAAGCATCTGTCCGGTTCGCATTTCTGAAGCTCCGTCGGACGCCGAAGTCATCGCATCACCAGAGGTGGATTATCAGACTTCCCCGAGGCTACCCTGAGTCCCCAGCAAAGCTGAGGCCCGTGGCTATCGTGGGTGACTTGAGACCGTGACCCCTAGACACCGAGCACATTTGCAAGTGCGTCATCTTCTGGGTCTCCCAAGAAGTCGTGCTTTGGGCTCCGAGTAGCCCTAGCCTCCAGCACCACCTGCACCGAAGATCACTGGCCCCCACTCCACGAGTGTCCTGTAAGCCAGCTCCACGTGCGGCGTCACAAGGCTCCTTCGTGGTCGCTAGCCCGTTGGCTAGTAGCCCTTAACGAAGGCCAATCTTTTTCTTACTTGGCATCCTGGTTGGTCCAGGCCTGCCCTCACTTAGCCTTGCTGGGTGAGTTCCACAGACCTTGCTGGTCTGCACCATCGACGATCTACATCTTCACCGAGACTTGCCGTTGCCAAGGCTTGTTGGGTCCAATCCGGTCGCCGACACCTCAGCACTTGACAGACATCGTGTACCAGCCCGAATCCTGCTCCTGGTCACCGACAACGCCTCCTGGACCTCGTGGCTGAAGAGTCAAGACGACCGTCAATGCACCTGAAGCACTCGACATCGGTGGGCATCTGTCCATCGCCTTCCTGGTCACTGGCTAGTGACCCAGACTCTGTCCCCTCTGCTTTCAGGTTCTTCAGAACTCCGATCCACTCTTGGATCCACCCGGACACTTTTCTCTTGGCCGCCAGCAGCACTTTGCAGCAGATCGCCATTCGAATCGACGACGAAACCCGACCCCGAAAGGCACCTATGCACCCGGCTTCCCTGGGTGAGGTAACACGAGTACTCCGGTGCTCCCGTGGGTAGAGACTCTTCAAAGTCCTAGATCTCAAAGGGTTTTGTCCTAGTCCTCTTTTAAGTGTCCCTTTTCTCTATTTTCCCGATCCCGACTTTCTCCATAGAAGTTAACGGCGTATCGCGGTTGTGTATTTACACTGCACGCGTCTCCCGTGGGTCCCCTGTGTCACTACCTTGGGTGGTTCCTTGTGGTCCAAGCACTTCTAGAGGCTCTAGGCCTAGTGTCTAGTTCAGTCGTGGTTCGCATACCACTTTATTGGTATATGGTTTGGTACGCCCCTAGGGCCCAAACGTGTATTTGTGCTATTGCTGTGATTTAATATCTTATAACTTATGTACTTCGAACTCTAGCCTCATAAAGAGACTAGAGGGGTGTGTTTAGCAATAAATACATATATTTTGAATATATACCTGGTGTGGTGCTCTTTCATTTGATCACTCAAGAGATTATAGACTGGTAAAACAAGCTGCTTTACATTCCTTCAAGACTTAGCCTGAAGGCTGCTCTCCATAGCTACCACTAGGATAGCTTTCAATAAGGTTGTCTTTAACCTATCTCCAATAAGGGGTTGTTTGGACTGGTGCAAGGTGCCCACTATAATTAGTGGACAGCATATGCCAGGCCAACTTCTCACAGTACCTGCTTCACGTCGGCTCTGAGGGGCGGTGCACGTCATTGTGAGGAAACGGAAGAGCCTCTGTTTCCTCACAACGAGGTGGATTGCCATTTTTTTTTACATCTATGCGTTGTAAAAGCGCATGCGATGTAAAAAAATGCATAGTAATTGCTACGCATTGTTGCATCGCATGTGTTGTAACGCTTGCGCTGTAATAGCATGCGGGGAAACAGCTGCGTTGTAACGGCTGTTTCCCTATGCAATTAGAAACAATGCAACATTTTGTACGTATGGGCTGTGTAAACCGTCTTCTAATTGTGGCTCATTGTTTCAAAACACTTCGGGGCTTATTTAGAAGCCCCTTGTGTCGCCGGTAAGTCACTATTAATGTGAAAAAAAGGGCGTACCGGTGACGCAAGGGGCTTGTAAATAAGCCCCTTCATGTCTGCTCCTCTGAACTGTTGGCTACTTCGCGCTAGGAGACTTTCCTGCACTTGCAGCACATCAGTACTCTATGTCCTTGCTGGACTCAAAATAAAAGACTAGGGAACAGCCAAGCTGAACGCCAATATGGGGAGAGGATGTGGCCTAACGGCTAAAGCGGTCAGCTTCGAAGATGGGGAACCGCATTCGAGTATCAGCAGCGACGCTAAACATCCTGTGATTCTGGGCAAATCACTTAATCTCCCCGTGCCTAACAAAATGAATGTGTCCGTCTGTAAAGCAACTGTTGGTCATGTAAAGCAGTCTGATACCTTCGGGTCTAGTTCGCGCTATATACAACTCTAAAATATATATATATATATATATTCACTGAAAAACCATAGGTTTTAGGGACAGTTATAGTTAGTTGGACATTTCACTCGTACAAAACCATAGAAATTCCCCCGTTATAGTTAGTTCAGCTAACTATAACTCGCGCCCGCAATGCACTGCTGATGACGTCACATATTACATCACTCATGACATGGTCAGTGACATCACTTATGACATCACTGATGACATCTCAAATGACATCACTGATGACATCACTGATGACATCATCCAGTGGCTGTGTGTTTCTGTAAAGTTTAAATATGTTTAATATATATAGGGAAAGGAGTATTGAAGAATGAGTGGGTGTATAAGTGTCTGAATGGATGATTTAGTACGTGCGTGACTGACTCTACAAGTGAGTGATTAAACGTATCTTACTGAATGCATGGGTTAGTGACTAAACTGTGTGAATGTCTGTATCCGTCTGTTTGTTGGTGTGTAAGTGGATGCATGGATTTGCGAATAGCTACATGAGTGTCTATATGGGTTATTGATTGGTTCTCTGAGTATCTGTATGGCTGCCTGAGTGTTTGTGTGGGTGGGGTGTGTGTGACTCTGTACATAGATGTGTGAGTGGGTGATTCACTGGGTGCATGATTTCAAGAGTGCATCTGTGATGGACTGCTTGGGTGGGTGAGTGTGTGTATGGGTGTGTTAGTGAGTGAATGTATATCTCAGTGGTACATGTGCGAGTAACTACATATGTAAAAGGCAGTATATATGTGTGTTAGAGTATTTAAATGGCTATAAGTGAGAGTGTGTGATTGTGAGAGTGGCTGTATGGATGCGTGTATGCTTGTATCAGTTATTGTATAAGAGCGTAAGAATGTGCTAGTATTTGTATGAGTAAGTGAGCTGGTGTGTGTATAACTGTATAGGTGAGTAAATGGGTGTGTGATTAATTTTTTGCATGACTGACTAGGTGTGTGAGTACCTCTATGGATGAGTGGCGGTGTGTGAGTGTTTATATAGGTGTATGAGTGCATATGATAGTCCTGTACTGAGTGACTGTAAGTATGAGTGACTGTACGGGTGAGTGAGTAGATGTGTGTGTGTAGACCTAAGAATCAGTGAGTGGGTATGTAGTTATTGGTATTGGAGTGTGTATGGTTTTGAGAATGGCAGTCTGTAATTTAGAGTGGGTGTATCAAAACTTATATTAGGGTGTGAGAAGATGCATTAAATTCTCACATGGATGATGTCATCAGTGATGTCATCAGTGATGTCATTTGAGATGTCATCAGTGATGTCATCAGTGATGTCACTGACCATGTCATGAGTGATGTAATATGTGACGTCATCAGCAGTGCATTGCGGGAGCGCGAGTTATAGTTAGCTGAACTAACTATAACGGGGAATTTCTATGGTTTTGTACGAGTGAAATGTCCAACTAACTATAACTGTCCCTAAAACCTATGGTTTTTTCAGTGAATTTCAAAGGTTTTTTAAATGCTAATTTCTAACTATAACGTGTCTGAAACCTATGATTTTTTAAGTGAATTTCAAAGGTTTTTTAAATGTTAGTTTCTAACTATGCCTACAGAGGTAGGACATGTGAAGAAAGAAGAAAAACGCACAGAAAGAAGCAAAAGAAAGAAGCAAAAGAAATGCAGAAAGAAGCAACAGAAGTCCACAAAGATGAAGAAAAGTGCAGGAAGAAGCAAAAGATGTGCAGAAAGAACCAACAGAGGAGCAGAAAGAGGCCTTGTTGCAAAATCATCCTGTGCCCACAACTTTTTCAGACGGGTACTGGTGGTAACTGACTCTGACTAACCAGAGCCAGTGCTATGCTAAAAGACACTTAGAATACAGTGAAAACACCTACATACACTAGGGAACACTATGCGTTGGGGTACACCTGTGATTAGCATGACCTCCTCTGTAAGTCCCTAGTACATAATAGGGCAGGGGGATTAAAACTACCTCTTAAAACGCGCTACAGGGCGCGTTGCACAGTGGTGAAGGGAGGGGGGGCCTGAGGTGACATGTGTGCAAACGCGCCCCGTGGCGCGTTTTAAGTTGCGGTATTAAGTCCCCTTGAATCCTGAGGGTCCCTGGTGTGAGAAGTTGGCCTGGCATATGCTGTCCACTAATTATAGTGGGCACCTTGCACCAGTCCAAATCGACTCTTATGGTAGATAGGTTAAAGACAACCTTATTGAAAGCTATCCTAGTGGTAGCTATGGAGAGCAGCCTTCAGGCTAAGTCTTGAAGGAATGTAAAGCAGCTTGTTTTACCAGTCTATAATCTCTTGAGTGACCAAATGAAAGAGCACCACACCAGGTATATATTCAAAATATATGTATTTATTACTAAACACACCCCTCTAGTCTCTTTATGAGGCTAGAGTTCGAAGTACATAGGTTATAAGATCTTAAATCACAATAATAGCACAAATACACGTTTGGGCCCTAGGGCGTACCAAACCATATACCAATAAAGTGGTATGCGAACCACGACTGAACTAGACACTAGGCCTAGAGCCTCTAGAAGTGCTTGGACCACAAGGAACCACCCAAGGTAGTGACACAGGGGACCCACGGGAGACGCGTGCAGTGTAAATACACAACCGCGATACGCCGTTAACTTCTATGGAGAAAGTCGGGATCGGGAAAATAGAGGAAAGGGACACTTAAAAGAGGACTAGGACAAAACCCTTTGAGATCTAGGACTTTGAAGAGTCTCTACCCATGGGAGCACCGGAGTACTCGTGTTACCTCACCCAGGAAGCCGGGTGCATAGGTGCCTTTCGGGGTCGGGTTTCGTCGTCGATTCGAATGGCGATCTGCTGCAAAGTGCTGCTGGCGGCCAAGAGAAAAGTGTCCGGGTGGATCCAAGAGTGGATCGGAGTTCTGGTGAACCTGAAAGCAGAGGGGAAGAGTCTGGGTCACTAGCCAGTGACCAGGAAGGCGATGGACAGATGCCCACCGATGTCGAGTGCTTCAGGTGCGTTGACGGTCGTCTTGACTCTTCAGCCACGAGGTCCGGGAGGCGTTGTCGGCGACCAGGAGCAGGATTCGGGCTGGTGCTCGATGTCTGTCGAGTGCTGAGGTGTCGGCGACCGGATTGGACCCAACAAGCCTTGGCAACGGCAAGTCTCGAGTAAGATGAAGATCGTCGATGGTGCAGACCAGCAAGGTCTGTGGAACTCACCCAGCGAGGGTAAGTGAGGGCAGGCCTGGAGCAACCAGGATGCCAAGTAAGGAAAGATTGGCCTTCGTTAAGGGCTACTAGCCAACGGGCTAGCGACCGCGAAGGAGCCTCGTGACGCCGCACGTGGAGCTGGCTTGCAGGACACTCGTGGAGTGGGGGCCAGTGATCTTCGGTGCAGGTGGTGCTGGAGGCTAGGGCTACTCGAGCCCAAAGCACGACTTCTGGAAGACCCAGAAGATGGTGCACTTGCAAATGTGCTCGGTGTCCAGGGGTCACGGTCTCAAGTCACCCACGATAGCCACGGGCCTCAGCTTTGCTGGGGACTCAGGGTAGCCTCGCGGAAGTCTGAGAATCCACCTCTGGTGATGCGATGACTTCGACGTCCGACGGGAGCTTCAGTAATGCGAACCGGACAGATGCTTCTTTGGTGCCTGCCAAGCAGGGAGTCACTCCTTGACCCCAAGGGAGATTCTTCAGTCCTCTAATCTTGTCGTAGAGCGTCGAAGATCCAGGATTCAGTGTCAGAGTTTCGTCCAGGTATAATCTAAAGTCCTAAGGACTGGGTTCCTACCTTTATACTAAAGATAGGGGTTGGACTACTCTGTGGCCCCACCTATGGGTGGGTCAGGGCAGAGGGGTGGCTACACCCCTTTCCTTTGTCCAGTTCGCGCCAAAGCAGGGGCTGCAAGCCCCTGATCCGGTTTGAACTGGGGTATGCACAGGGACACCAAATGTGCCCCCAGTGCAGGACTTCAAAGCACCCGAAAGTGCTCCCGCCCAGCCCCAATACACATTATCCTGTCTGGGGAGGTGGTCACACCTCCCTGGGACAGGAAACCTATTGTCCAGGCCTCCCCTGCCGGAGTTTCGTCCAGCAGCAGGAGGCCAGACTCGTGTCTGTGGCAGCAGCATCCATTTTGTGATGCCAGGGCTCTGGAAAGAAGTTACCGGACTCGTCAGAGTTAACATGTCTTTCCCTCTAGAAGGGTGGAATGCTACCCCCGCCACCAGGATTGGCGGGGGGTAGTATTCCAAGATGTTTGACACCAAACACGACATGTTTAGGTGCAGCCATTCCAAAGTTAGCATTTTACCGCGAGGATATAATGCGCTTAAGAGTATATGGTCAGGCTGCACTACAAACAGCATCAGAGATGGTCTCCGAACGCTGCAGAGGGGCCCTGCTCATGCAGGGGCACCCTCTCACATAGGAACCATGCACTCTGCCTTTAGGATTGATAAGGCCTGCCTTAGGAGTGACTTATAGGTTTATATGTGTGTATGTATTTCGTGATATAGGTAACCTATATCACAGTAAGGGGTGCTTGCACCACCTTACCCAGGCTGCAATAGCAGACCTGTGGTGTCAGTTTGGATGGCCTTCCAGGGGTGGCATAATACATGCTGCAGCCCCTGGCAGGCCTCTGAGGTACCTATGCCCTTGGTACATAGTATACCATATACTAGGTGTAGGAGAGTAGGATCTGCTTCACAGGGGTACCCCCACTTTTTGCTGATACTTCACTGGTTTTCGACATTAGTCTGGCTGGGGCCCTGCTATTCAGAACCCCAGCCTAGCTGTTTCCTCTTTAAAAGGGTCTCCATGTGCCTTAGGCACATCACTGATTGGGATCTGGAGTGCCCTTGTAAGTCCCTAGTATATGGTATACTATGTACCAAGGGCATAGGCACCTCAGAGGCCTGCCAGGGGCTGCAGCATGTATTATGCCACCCCTGGTAGGCCATCCAAACTGGCACCACAGGTCTGCTACTGCAGCCTGGGTAAGGTGGTGCATGCACCCCTTGCAGTGGTATAGGTTACCTATATCACTAAATGCATACACACATATAAACCTATAAGTCACTCCTAAGGCAGGCCTTATCAATCCTAAAGGCAGAGTGCATGGTTCCTATGTGAGAGGGTGCCCCTGCATGAGCAGGGCCCCTCTGCAGCGTTCGGAGACCATCTCTGATGCTGTTTGTAGTGCAGCCTGACCATATACTCTTAAACGCATTATATCCTCGCGGTAAAATGCTAACTATGGAATGGCTGCACCTAAACATGTCGTGTTTGGTGTCAAACATCTTGGAATACTACCCCCCGCCAATCCTGGCGGCGGGGGTAGCATTCCACCCTTCTAGAGGGAAAGGCATGTTAACTCTGACGAGTCCGGTAACTTCTTTCCAGAGCCTGGCATCACAAAATGGATGCTGCTGCCACAGACACGAGTCTGGCCTCCTGCTGCTGGACGAAACTCCGGCAGGGGAGGCCTGGACAACAGGTTTCCTGTCCCAGGGAGGTGTGACCACCTCCCCAGACAGGACAATGTGTATTGGGGCTGGGCGGGAGCACTTTCGGGTGCTTTGAAGTCCTGCACTGGGGGCACATTTGGTGTCCCTGTGCATACCCCAGTTCAAACCGGATCAGGGGCTTGCAGCCCCTGCTTTGGCGCGAACTGGACAAAGGGAAAGGGGTGTAGCCACCCCTCTGCCCTGACCCACCCATAGGTGGGGCCACAGAGTAGTCCATCCCCTATTTTTAGAATAAAGGTAGGAACCCAGTCCCTAGGACTTTAGATTATACCTGGACGAAACTCTGAAACAGAATCCTGGACCTTCGACGCTCTACTCACGATTAGAGGACTGAAGAATCTCCCTTGGGGTCAAGGAGTGACTCCCCTGCTTGGCAGGCACCAAAGAAGCATCTGTCCGGTTCGCATCACTGAAGCTCCCGTCGGACGCCGAAGTCATCGCATCACCAGAGGTGGATTCTCAGACTTCCCCGAGGCTACCCTGAGTCCCCAGCAAAGCTGAGGCCCGTGGCTATCGTGGGTAACGTGAGACCGTGACCCCTGGACACCGAGCACATTTGCAAGTGCACCATCTTCTGGGTCTCCCAAGAAGTCGTGCTTTGGGCTCCGAGTAGCCCTAGCCTCCAGCACCACCTGCACCGAAGATCACTGGCCCCCACTCCACGAGTGTCCTGTAAGCCAGCTCCACGTGCGGCGTCACGAGGCTCCTTCGCGGTCGCTAGCCCGTTGGCTAGTAGCCCTTAACGAAGGCCAATCTTTTCTTTACTTGGCAGTCTGGTTGCTCCAGGCCTGCCCTCACTTACCCTCGCTGGGTGAGTTCCCCAGACCTTGCTGGTCTGCATCATCGACGATCTACATCTTACTCGAGACTTGCCGTTGCCAAGGCTTGTTGGGTCCAATCTGGTCGCCGACACCTCTGCACTCGACAGACATCGAGCAACAGCCCGAATCCTGCTCCTGGTCGCCGACAACGCCTCCCGGACCTCGTGGCTGAAGAGTCAAGACGACCGTCATCGAACCTGAAGCACTCGACATCGGTGGGCATCTGTCCATCGCCTTCCTGGTCACTGGCTAGTGACCCAGACTCTGTCCCCTCTGCTTTCAGGTTCTTCAGAACTCCGATCCACTCTTGGATCCACCCGGACACTTTTCTCCTGGTCGCCAGCAGCACTTTGCAGCAGATCGCCATAAGAACCGACGACGAAACCCGACCCCGAAAGGCACCTATGCACCCGGCTTCCCTGGGTGAGGTAACACGAGTACTCCGGTGCTCCCGTGGGTAGAGACTCTTCAAAGTCCTAGATCTCAAAGGGTTTTGTCCTAGTCCTCTTCTAAGTGTCCCTTTCCTCTATTTTCCCGATCCCGACTTTCTCCATAGAAGTTAACGGCGTATCGCGGTTGTGTATTTACACTGCACGCGTCTCCCGTGGGTCCCCTGTGTCACTACCTTGGGTGGTTCCTTGTGGTCCAAGCACTTCTAGAGGCTCTAGGCCTAGTGTCTAGTTCAGTCGTGGTTCGCATACCACTTTATTGGTATATGGTTTGGTACGCCCCTAGGGCCCAAACGTGTATTTGTGCTATTACTGTGATTTAAGATCTTATAACCTATGTATTTCGAACTCTAGCCTCATAAAGAGACTAGAGGGGTGTGTTTAGTAATAAATACATATATTTTGAATATATACCTGGTGTGGTGCTCTTTCATTTGGTCACTCAAGAGATTATAGACTGGTAAAACAAGCTGCTTTACATTCCTTCAAGACTTAGCCTGAAGGCTGCTCTCCACAGCTACCACTAGGATAGCTTTCAATAAGGTTGTCTTTAACCTACCTACCATAAGAGTCGATTTGGACTGGTGCAAGGTGCCCACTATAATTAGTGGACAGCATATGCCAGGCCAACTTCTCACATTGGTGTGCAGCGTGTGGGATTCCAGCTTGCTATTGTTTTACCAGATAATCTCAATTGAATTGATCAACTGAAAACCACTAAAGGTACCTAAGGTACATATAATTTAAGCTTAGAATATCAGTAAGTTCTACTGAACTTAGAGTTGTGTGTTAAGGGATAGCACAACCCTTTCTACAACTCAAGAGAGTTTAGTAGGCCACACTAGAGTAGGTAGTGCATACACCACACCACACTAGTAATGTCTTTAAAAGCAGGATCTAGAGATGCCCTGCAGGAAGCCATTGAGCTTCCCCTCCAAGTATGACACACTCCCATTCTTGGAACTGAGAGCTTTGTGTAACGTGAGGAAATTAAGGACAGGCCAAAGTCCCACCACCCAACACCTCCAGGAGTTGTTGGTGGCTTATGATCTTAGTAAGTCTTCAGAGACTGAAGGGGTAGGAGCAGAGGGTGGGCCAGCAGATGAGGAAGGGGCCAGGGGTACTACTACCCCCAGCCCCCCTCTGAAACTGACCAGGAGGGTGACAATGACCCTGACCTGGAAAACCCAATCCCTTCTGGGGAAGATGAAGATGAGGATCTTGAGAACCACACCTTTGTCCCCCCAGGAAGGATTATGAGTGTGCTCAGAAAGTCTAGGTCTCCTTCTCAGGAGTCTAACCACTCTGGCACCTCAATAGGGAGCTCTGTTTCTTCTCACAGGAGGGAATCCTCTCATGAGAGAAGAAAGAGACTGGTCCAGTATGAGGAAACTCAACTGGAGATCAGGAAGAAGCAATTGGCTTTAGATAGAGAATCCCTAGATCTCCTTAAAGAGAGAAGAAAGTTGGGACTAGAGTCCCATGGTGGCAGCCATGTCCCTAGAGATAGGGAAAGGTCCTATGACCATAGGAACCTGAGCAAGATTGTCCCTCCCTACCAGAGTGGGGATGACATCCACAAATGGATAACTGCTTTAGAGAGGGCCTGTAAAGTACAGAAGGTCCCTCAGGAGCAGTGGGCAGCAATCTTGTGGCTCTCCTTTGCTGACAAAGGTAGAGACAAGCTCCTCACTGTTAGAGAGGAGGATGCTGATAATTACAAGGTCTTGAAGAGTGCTCTTATTGATGGGTTTGGCCTAACCACTGAACAGTACAGGTTGAAGTTCAGAGACACCCAAAAAGCACAGACTCAAGACTGGGTAGACTATGTGGATTGTTCTGCCAAGGCTCTGGAAGGCTGGTTGATGGGCAGTAAGGTGTGTGACTTCTCAGGATTGTATAATCTGATAATGAGGGAGCAGATTCTTAATAACTGTCAAAACCAGCTGTTGCATCAGTACCTGGTTGACTCTGATCTGACCTCTCCCCAAGAATTGGGAAAGAAGGCAGACAAATGGGTCAGAACCAGGGTGAAGCAGAAGGTACAGAACCAAGGTGGGGAAACCAAGAAGCAAGATGCTAAGAACTCTGACAAGGGTGGGGAGAAGGGTAAAGATCAAAAGTCTTCATCAGGCCCCCAAAAATCTTCTTCTGGTGGGGATTCCCAGTCTACCAAGGGTAAAGGCCAAAGAAAACCATGGTGCAAGGTCTGTAAGCAAAAGACCCACTGGACCAGTGATTGCACCAAGTCCAAAGACTCCAGTCCAGCACCCACCAATGCCCCTAAGGCACCTGTTCCCCCTAGTACAGTTGGTGGAGGTGCTCCAGCAAAGGGTTTAGTAGGGTTCACCCTGGGAACTGAGTTGGGCTCTGACTTAGTCAGGGAACTGACTCAGGCTGTGTTAGTCTGTGATGGAGGCATGGATGTGACCTCCACTGTGAGTCCCAGTAATCTGGGCAAGTACAGACAACAGCCTTTAATCAATGGACGAGAGGCTTTGGCATTTAGGGACACAGGGGCAAGTGTCACAATGGTGACACAAGACCTTGTGCTACCTGGGCAAGTTATACTTGGTGAAATGTACCAAGTGACCAATGCTAGCAATGTCAGAACAGACCATACTCTGGCAGTTGTTAACTTCTCCTGGGGAGGGGTAACTGGCCTTAAGAAGGTTGTGGTAAGTGCAAACCTACCAGTCGAATGCTTGCTTGGCAATGACTTAGAGACTTCTGCTTGGGCAGAAGTGGAGCTCAGGACCCATGCAGAAATGCTGGGGATCCCTGCAGATGTGTTTGCTGTGACCAGGTCACAAGCTAAACTGTCTAAAACTGAACAGGCCTTGGATTCTGGAAGAATGGACCAAGTGCCTTCCAAGAGGAGGAGTAGTAGGGTTAAGGCAGTGCCTTCCCCTTGGCTCAGGAGGAAGATCAGTCCCTTGAGGGGGATGATCTCAGCCCTGAAGAAGGAACTGTCCCAGAGGAACTTGAACCTGAACAGGTTGAGTTCTTGGGGACAGGGGGACCTTCTAGGGCAGATCTGAGCCAGGAGCAGCAGAGCTGCCCCTCCCTTGAACCCCTCAGACAGCAAGCTGCTGCTGAGGCTGCTGGGAAAGCTAGTGGTCCCCATACAGTGTATTGGGATGATGGACTCCTGTACTCAGAGAGTAGAGACCCCAAGCCTGGTGCTACCAGGAGGTTGGTAATACCTTTGAAGTTCAGGGGCTTCCTATTGACCCTAGCCCATGATATTCCCTTAGCAGGACACCTGGGCCAGAACAAGACTTGGGACAGAATTGTCCCTCACTTTCACTGGCCCCACATGTCTGAAGACAGTAAGGAGTTTTGTCGCTCCTGTGTAACCTGCCAAGCCAGTGGCAAAGCAGGTGGCACTACAAAGGCCCCCTGATACCACTACCTGTGGTGGGGGTGCCCTTTGAGAGGGTAGGGATTGACATTGTTGGTCCCATGGATCCCCAAACAGCCTCTGGGCACAGGTTTATCCTGGTGGTAGTGGATCATGCCACCAGGTACCCAGAAGCTATTCCCCTCAGGACCACTACAGCACCTGTGGTGGCAAGGGCCCTCCTGGGAATCTTCTCAAGAGTGGGCTTTCCTAAGGAGGTAGTATCAGACAGGGGTGCAAACTTCATGTCTGGTTACTTAAAAGCAATGTGGAAGGAGTGTGGAGTTACTTATAAGTTCACCACACCCTATCACCCACAATGCAATGGTTTAGTTGAGAGATTCAACAAAACCTTGAAGGGCATGATTAAAGGGCTCCCAGAAAAGCTTAGGCGTAGATGGGACATACTCTTGCCCTGCCTTTTATTCGCATATAGGGAGGTGCCTCAGAAGGGGTTGGTTACAGCCCTTTTGAACTTCTGTTTGGCCACCCTGTGAGGGGTCCACTGTGCTTGGTGAAGGAAGGATGGGAGTTACCTCTCAAGCCCCCAAAGCAAGATATAGTGGACTATGTACTTGGTCTCCGCTCCAGGATGGCTGAGTACATGAAAAAGGCAACCAAAAACCTTGAGGCTAGCCAGGAACTGCAGAAGGCCTGGCATGACCAAAAGGCTGTTCTGACTGTTTACCAGCCAGGACAGAAGGTGTGGGTGTTGGAGCCAGTGGCCCCAGCAGCTCTCCAAGACAAATGGAGTGGACCCCACACTATTGTTGAGCAGAAGGGTGAGGTCACTTACTTAGTAGACCTGGGAACACCCAGGAGTCCCCAAAGGGTTCTCCATGTCAACAGACTTAAGCCATATGTGGACAGGGCAGACATGGGCTTGCTCATGGCTACTGATGAAGGGCAGGAGGAAGAGAGTGACCCACTCCCTGACCTGCTCTCACAGAACCCTGACGATGGGTCAGTTGATGGTGTAGCCTTGGCAGGCAGCCTCACTACCCAGCAACAAACTGATTGCAGGCAAGTCCTCAATCAGTTTAGACATATGTTTTCACTGACACCCAGTCAGACCACCTGGTGCACTCATGAAGTGGACACTGGGGACAGTCTGCCTATTAAAAACAAGATTTATAGGCAACCTGACCATGTCAGGGACTGTATCAGGACTGAAGTCCAGAAGATGTTGGAATTGGGAGTGATTGAGCCCTCAGATAGCCCTTGGGCTAGTCCAGTAGTCCTAGTACCTAAACCTCACACCAGTGGTGGGAAAAGAGAGATGAGGTTTTGTGTAGACTACAGAGGCCTCAATGCAGTCACTAGGACTGATGCCCATCCAATACCCAGGGCAGATGAGCTCATAGATACTTTGGCCTCTGCCAAATATCTCAGCACATTTGACCTAACAGCTGGCTACTGGCAGATCAGACTAGCTGATGCTGCAAAGCCCAAAACAGCATTTTCAACCCCTAGTGGGCATTATCAATTTGTGGTGATGCCCTTTGGTCTGAAAAATGCACCTGCCACTTTCCAGAGGTTGGTGAACACAGTTCTCACAGGACTGGAAGCCTATAGTGCAGCTTATCTAGATGATATTGCTGTCTTTAGCTCCACCTGGGAGGATCACCTGGTCCACCTCAGGAATGTTTTACAGGCCCTGCAAAAGGCAGGCCTGACTATCAAGGCCACTAAGTGCCAGATAGGGCAGAGTCAGGTTGTGTACCTGGGCCACCTTGTGGGTGGAGGCCAGGTTCAACCTTTGCAGAGCAAGATCCAGACCATCATGGACTGGACTGCTCCCACTACCCAGACTCAGGTGAGAGCCTTCTTAGGCCTGACTGGGTACTATAGGAGATTTGTCAAGGGGTATGGATCAATAGTGACACCCTTGAATGACTTAACTTCTAAGAAAATGCCCAAAAAGGTTCAGTGGACAGTTAGCTGTCAAAAGGCATTTGATGACCTCAAGCAGGCCATGTGCACTGCTCCAATTCTGCAGAGTCCTGATTACTCCAAGAAGTTCATTGTTCAAACTGATGCATCTGAGTTGGGGGTAGGGGCTGTACTGTCACAATTGAATGAAGAAGGTCAGGATCAGCCAGTAGCTTTTATTAGCAGAAGGCTGACCCCTAGAGAGAAACGTTGGTCAGCCATAGAGAGGGAGGCCTTTGCTGTGGTCTGGGCTCTGAAGAAGTTGAGGCCATACTTGTTTGGTACACACTTCCTGGTTCAGACAGACCATAAGCCCCTCTTATGGCTAAAACAAATGAAGGGTGAAAACCCCAAACTGCTTAGGTGGTCCATTTCCCTACAGGGGATGGACTTTACAGTGGAACATAGGCCTGGGAGTAACCATGCGAATGCAGATGGACTCTCTAGGTATTTCCACTTAGAACATGAAGACTTAACTGGGCAAGGTTAGTTTAATGTCCCTACGTTTGGGGGGGTTGTGTAGGAGAGTAGGATCTGCTTCACAGGGGTACCCCCACTTTTTGCTGATACTTCACTGGTTTTCGACATTAGTCTGGCTGGGGCCCTGCTATTCAGAACCCCAGCCTAGCTGTTTCCTCTTTAAAAGGGTCTCCATGTGCCTTAGGCACATCACTGATTGGGATCTGGAGTGCCCTTGTAAGTCCCTAGTATATGGTATACTATGTACCAAGGGCATAGGCACCTCAGAGGCCTGCCAGGGGCTGCAGCATGTATTATGCCACCCCTGGTAGGCCATCCAAACTGGCACCACAGGTCTGCTACTGCAGCCTGGGTAAGGTGGTGCATGCACCCCTTGCAGTGGTATAGGTTACCTATATCACTAAATGCATACACACATATAAACCTATAAGTCACTCCTAAGGCAGGCCTTATCAATCCTAAAGGCAGAGTGCATGGTTCCTATGTGAGAGGGTGCCCCTGCATGAGCAGGGCCCCTCTGCAGCGTTCGGAGACCATCTCTGATGCTGTTTGTAGTGCAGCCTGACCATATACTCTTAAACGCATTATATCCTCGCGGTAAAATGCTAACTATGGAATGGCTGCACCTAAACATGTCGTGTTTGGTGTCAAACATCTTGGAATACTACCCCCCGCCAATCCTGGCGGCGGGGGTAGCATTCCACCCTTCTAGAGGGAAAGGCATGTTAACTCTGACGAGTCCGGTAACTTCTTTCCAGAGCCTGGCATCACAAAATGGATGCTGCTGCCACAGACACGAGTCTGGCCTCCTGCTGCTGGACGAAACTCCGGCAGGGGAGGCCTGGACAATAGGTTTCCTGTCCCAGGGAGGTGTGACCACCTCCCCAGACAGGACAATGTGTATTGGGGCTGGGCGGGAGCACTTTCGGGTGCTTTGAAGTCCTGCACTGGGGGCACATTTGGTGTCCCTGTGCATACCCCAGTTCAAACCGGATCAGGGGCTTGCAGCCCCTGCTTTGGCGCGAACTGGACAAAGGGAAAGGGGTGTAGCCACCCCTCTGCCCTGACCCACCCATAGGTGGGGCCACAGAGTAGTCCATCCCCTATTTTTAGAATAAAGGTAGGAACCCAGTCCCTAGGACTTTAGATTATACCTGGACGAAACTCTGAAACAGAATCCTGGACCTTCGACGCTCTACTCACGATTAGAGGACTGAAGAATCTCCCTTGGGGTCAAGGAGTGACTCCCTGCTTGGCAGGCACCAAAGAAGCATCTGTCCGGTTCCGCATCACTGAAGCTCCCGTCGGACGCCGAAGTCATCGCATCACCAGAGGTGGATTCTCAGACTTCCCCGAGGCTACCCTGAGTCCCCAGCAAAGCTGAGGCCCGTGGCTATCGTGGGTAACGTGAGACCGTGACCCCTGGACACCGAGCACATTTGCAAGTGCACCATCTTCTGGGTCTCCCAAGAAGTCGTGCTTTGGGCTCCGAGTAGCCCTAGCCTCCAGCACCACCTGCACCGAAGATCACTGGCCCCCACTCCACGAGTGTCCTGTAAGCCAGCTCCACGTGCGGCGTCACGAGGCTCCTTCGCGGTCGCTAGCCCGTTGGCTAGTAGCCCTTGCCGAAGGCCAATCTTTTCTTTACTTGGCAGTCTGGTTGCTCCAGGCCTGTCCTCACTTACCCTTGCTGGGTGAGTTCCACAGACCTTGCTGGTCTGCATCATCGACGATCTACATCTTACTCGAGACTTGACGTTGCCAAGGCTTGTTGGGTCCAATCTGGTCGCCGACACCTCTGCACTCGACAGACATCGAGCCACAGCCCGAATCCTGCTCCTGGTCGCCGACAACGCCTCCCGGACCTCGTGGCTGAAGAGTCAAGACGACCGTCATCGAACCTGAAGCACTCGACATCGGTGGGCATCTGTCCATCGCCTTCCTGGTCACTGGCTAGTGACCCAGACTCTGTCCCCTCTGCTTTCAGGTTCTTCAGAACTCCGATCCACTCTTGGATCCACCCGGACACTTTTCTCCTGGTCGCCAGCAGCACTTTGCAGCAGATCGCCATAAGAACCGACGACGAAACCCGACCCCGAAAGGCACCTATGCACCCGGCTTCCCTGGGTGAGGTAACACGAGTACTCCGGTGCTCCCGTGGGTAGAGACTCTTCAAAGTCCTAGATCTCAAAGGGTTTTGTCCTAGTCCTCTTCTAAGTGTCCCTTTCCTCTATTTTCCCGATCCCGACTTTCTCCATAGAAGTTAACGGCGTATCGCGGTTGTGTATTTACACTGCACGCGTCTCCCGTGGGTCCCCTGTGTCACTACCTTGGGTGGTTCCTTGTGGTCCAAGCACTTCTAGAGGCTCTAGGCCTAGTGTCTAGTTCAGTCGTGGTTCGCATACCACTTTATTGGTATATGGTTTGGTACGCCCCTAGGGCCCAAACGTGTATTTGTGCTATTACTGTGATTTAAGATCTTATAACCTATGTATTTCGAACTCTAGCCTCATAAAGAGACTAGAGGGGTGTGTTTAGTAATAAATACATATATTTTGAATATATACCTGGTGTGGTGCTCTTTCATTTGGTCACTCAAGAGATTATAGACTGGTAAAACAAGCTGCTTTACATTCCTTCAAGACTTAGCCTGAAGGCTGCTCTCCACAGCTACCACTAGGATAGCTTTCAATAAGGTTGTCTTTAACCTACCTACCATAAGAGTCGATTTGGACTGGTGCAAGGTGCCCACTATAATTAGTGGACAGCATATGCCAGGCCAACTTCTCACACTAGGGACTTATAAGGGCACTCCAGATCCCAATCAGAGATGTGCCTAAGGCACATGGAAACCATTTTAGAGAGGAAGCAGCTAGGCTGGGGTTCTGATTAGCAGGGCCCCAGCCAGACTAATGTCGAAAAACAGTGAAGCATCAGCAAAAGTGGGGGTACCCATGTGAAGCAGATCCTACTCTCCTACACAACCCCCCAAACGTAGGGACATTAAACTAACCTTGCCCAGTTAAGTCTTCATGTTCTAAGTGGAAATACCTAGAGAGTCCATCTGCATTCGCATGGTTACTCCCAGGCCTATGTTCCACTGTAAAGTCCATCCCTGTAGGGAAATGGACCACCTAAGCAGTTTGGGGTTTTCACCCTTCATTTGTTTTAGCCATAAGAGGGGCTTATGGTCTGTCTGAACCAGGAAGTGTGTACCAAACAAGTATGGCCTCAACTTCTTCAGAGCCCAGACCACAGCAAAGGCCTCCCTCTCTATGGCTGACCAACGTTTCTCTCTAGGGGTCAGCCTTCTGCTAATAAAAGCTACTGGCTGATCCTGACCTTCTTCATTCAATTGTGACAGTACAGCCCCTACCCCCAATTCAGATGCATCAGTTTGAACAATGAACTTCTTGGAGTAATCAGGACTCTGCAGAATTGGAGCAGTGCACATGGCCTGCTTGAGGTCATCAAATGCCTTTTGACAGCTAACTGTCCACTGAACCTTTTTGGGCATTTTCTTAGAAGTTAAGTCATTCAAGGGTGTCACTATTGATCCATACCCCTTGACAAATCTCCTATAGTACCCAGTCAGGCCTAAGAAGGCTCTCACCTGAGTCTGGGTAGTGGGAGCAGTCCAGTCCATGATGGTCTGGATCTTGCTCTGCAAAGGTTGAACCTGGCCTCCACCCACAAGGTGGCCCAGGTACACAACCTGACTCTGCCCTATCTGGCACTTAGTGGCCTTGATAGTCAGGCCTGCCTTTGCAGGGCCTGTAAAACATTCCTGAGGTGGACCAGGTGTTCCTCCCAGGTGGAGCTAAAGACAGCAATATCATCTAGATAAGCTGCACTATAGGCTTCCAGTCCTGTGAGAACTGTGTTCACCAACCTCTGGAAAGTGGCAGGTGCATTCTTCAGACCAAAGGGCATTACCACAAATTGATAATGCCCACTAGGGGTTGAAAATGCTGTTTTGGGCTTTGCAGTATCAGCTAGTCTGATCTGCCAGTAGCCAGCTGTTAGGTCAAATGTGCTGAGATATTTGGCAGAGGCCAAAGTATCTATGAGCTCATCTGCCCTGGGTATTGGATGGGCATCAGTCCTAGTGACTGCATTGAGACCCCTGTAGTCTACACAAAACCTCATCTCTCTTTTTCCACCACTGGTGTGAGGTTTCGGTACTAGGACTACTGGACTACCCCAAGGGCTATCTGAGGGCTCAATTACTCCCAATTCCAACATTTTCTGGACTTCAGTCCTGATACAGTCCCTGACATGGTCAGGTTGCCTATAAATCTTGTTTTTAATAGGCAGACTGTCCCCAGTGTCCACTTCATGAGTGCACCAGGTGGTCTGACTGGGTGTCAGTGAAAACATATGTCGAAACTGATTGAGGACTTGCCTGCAATCAGTTTGTTGCTGGGTAGTGAGGCTGCCTGCCAAGGCTACACCATCAACTGACCCATCGTCAGGGTTCTGTGAGAGCAGGTCAGGGAGTGGGTCACTCTCTTCCTCCTGCCCTTCATCAGTAGCCATGAGCAAGCCCATGTCTGCCCTGTCCACATATGGTTTTAACCTGTTGACATGGAGAACCAAGGGGGGACTCCTGGGTGTTCCTAGGTCCACTAAATAAGTGACCTCACCCTTCTGCTCAACAATAGTGTGGGGTCCACTCCATTTATCTTGGAGAGCTGCTGGGGCCACTGGCTCCAACACCCACACCTTCTGTCCTGGCTGGTAAACAGTCAGAACAGCCTTTGGTCATGTCAGGCCTTCTGAAGTTCCTGGCTAGCCTCAAGGTTTTTGGTTGCCTTTTTCATGTACTCAGCCATCCTGGAGCGGAGACCAAGTACATAGTCCACTATATCTTGTTTTGGGGGCTTGAGAGGTAACTCCCATCCTTCCTTCACCAAGCACAGTGGACCCCTCACAGGGTGGCCAAACAGAAGTTCAAAAGGGCTGTAACCAACCCCCTTCTGAGGCACCTCCCTATATGCGAATAAAAGGCAGGGCAAGAGTATGTCCCATCTACGCCTAAGCTTTTCTGGGAGCCCTTTAATCATGCCCTTCAAGGTTTTGTTGAATCTCTCAACTAAACCATTGCATTGTGGGTGATAGGGTGTGGTGAACTTATAAGTCACTCCACACTCCTTCCACATTGCTTTTAAGTACCCAGACATGAAGTTAGCACCCTGTCTGATACTACCTCCTTAGGAAAGCCCACTCTTGAGAAGATTCCCAGGAGGGCCCTTGCCACCACAGGTGCTGTAGTGGTCCTTAGGGGAATAGCTTCTGGGTACCTGGTGGCATGATCCACTACCACCAGGATAAACCTGTGCCCAGAGGCTGTTTGGGGATCCATGGGACCAACAATGTCAATCCCTACCCTCTCAAAGGGCACCCCCACCACAGGTAGTGGTATCAGGGGGCCTTTGTAGTGCCACCTGCTTTGCCACTGGCTTGGCAGGTTACACAGGAGCGACAAAACTCCTTACTGTCTTCAGACATGTGGGGCCAGTGAAAGTGAGGGACAATTCTGTCCCAAGTCTTGTTCTGGCCCAGGTGTCCTGCTAAGGGAATATCATGGGCTAGGGTCAATAGGAAGCCCCTGAACTTCAAAGGTATTACCAACCTCCTGGTAGCACCAGGCTTGGGGTCTCTACTCTCTGAGTACAGGAGTCCATCATGTATGGGGACCACTAGCTTTCCCAGCAGCCTCAGCAGCAGCTTGCTGTCTGAGGGGTTCAAGGGAGGGGCAGCTCTGCTGCTCCTGGCTCAGATCTGCCCTAGAAGGTCCCCCTGTCCCCAAGAACTCAACCTGGTCAGGTTCCAGTTCCTCTGGGACAGTTCCTTCTTCAGGGCTGAGATCATCCCCCTCAAGGGACTGATCTTCCTCCTGAGCCAAGGGGGAAGGCACTGCCTTAACCCTACTACTCCTCCTCTTGGAAGGCACTTGGTCCATTCTTCCAGAATCCAAGGCCTGTTCAGTGCTAAACATTTTGGCTTGTGACCTGGTCACAGCAAACACATCTGCAGGGATCCCCAGCATTTCTGCATGGGTCCTGAGCTCCACTTCTGCCCAAGCAGAAGTCTCCAAGTCATTGCCAAGCAAGCATTCGACTGGTAGGTTTGCACTTACCACAACCTTCTTAAGGCCAGTTACCCCTCCCCAGGAGAAGTTAACAACTGCCAGAGTATGGTCTGTTCTGACATTGCTAGCATTGGTCACTTGGTACATTTCACCAAGCATAACTTGCCCAGGTAGCACAAGGTCTTGTGTCACCATTGTGACACTTGCCCCAGTGTCCCTAAATGCCAAAGCCTCACGTCCATTAATTAAAGGCTGTTGTCTGTACTTGCCCAGATTACTGGGACTCACAGTGGAGGTCACATCCATGCCTCCATCACAGACTAACACAGCCTGAGTCAGTTCCCTGACTAAGTCAGAGCCCAACTCAGTTCCCAGGGTGAACCCTACTAAACCCTTTGCTGGAGCACTTCCACCAACTGTACTAGGGGGAACAGGTGCCTTAGGGGCATTGGTGGGTGCTGGACTGGAGTCTTTGGACTTGGTGCAATCACTGGTCCAGTGGGTCTTTTGCTAACAGACCTTGCACCATGGTTTTCTTTGGCCTTTACCCTTGGTAGACTGGGAATCCCCACCAGAAGAAGATTTTTGGGGGCCTGATAAAGACTTTTGATCTTTATCCTTCTCCCCACCCTTGTCAGAGTTCTTAGCATCTTGCTTCTTGGTTTCCCCACCTTGGTTCTGTACCTTCTGCTTCACCCTGGTTCTGACCCATTTGTCTGCCTTCTTTCCCAATTCTTGGGGAGAGGTCAGATCAGAGTCAACCAGGTATTGATGCAACAGCTGATTTTGACAGTTATTAAGAATCTGCTCCCTCATTATCAGATTATACAATCCTGAGAAGTCACACACCTTACTGCCCATCAACCAGCCTTCCAGAGCCTTGGCAGAACAATCCACATAGTCTACCCAGTCTTGAGTCTGTGCTTTTGGGTGTCTCTGAACTTCAACCTGTACTGTTCAGTGGTTAGGCCAAACCCATCAATAAGAGCACTCTTCAAGACCTTGTAATTGTCAGCATCCTCCTCTCTAACAGTGAGGAGCTTGTCTCTACCTTTGTCAGCAAAGGAGAGCCACAAGATTGCTGCCCACTGCTCCTGAGGGACCTTCTGTACTTTACAGGCCCTCTCTAAAGCAGTTATCCATTTGTGGATATCATCCCCACTCTGGTAGGGAGGGACAATCTTGCTCAGGTTCCTATGGTCATAGGACCTTTCCCTATCTCTAGGGACATGGCTGCCACCATGGGACTCTAGTCCCAACTTTCTTCTCTCTCTAAGGAGATCTAGGGATTCTCTATCTAGAGCTAATTGCTTTTTTCTGAGTTCCAGCTGAGTTTCCTCATACTGGACTAGCCTCTTTCTTCTCTCATGAGAGGATTCTCTCCTATGAGATGAGACAGAGCTCCCTATAGAGGTGTCAGAGTGGTTAGACTCCTGAGAAGGAGACCTAGACCTTCTGGGCACACTCTTAATCCTTCCTGGCGGGACAAAGAGGGCATCATTTTGATCATCCTCATCATCATCCACAGGAGGGATTGGGTTTTTCCAGGTCAGGGTCATTGTTGTGAGAAGTTGGCCTGGCATATGCTGTCCACTAATTATAGTGGGCACCTTGCACCAGTCCAAATCGACTCTTATGGTAGATAGGTTAAAGACAACCTTATTGAAAGCTATCCTAGTGGTAGCTATGGAGAGCAGCCTTCAGGCTAAGTCTTGAAGGAATGTAAAGCAGCTTGTTTTACCAGTCTATAATCTCTTGAGTGACCAAATGAAAGAGCACCACACCAGGTATATCTTCAAAATATATGTATTTATTACTAAACACACCCCTCTAGTCTCTTTATGAGGCTAGAGTTCGAAGTACATAGGTTATAAGATCTTAAATCACAGTAATAGCACAAATACACGTTTGGGCCCTAGGGGCGTACCAAACCATATACCAATAAAGTGGTATGCGAACCACGACTGAACTAGACACTAGGCCTAGAGCCTCTAGAAGTGCTTGGACCACAAGGAACCACCCAAGGTAGTGACACAGGGGACCCACGGGAGACGCGTGCAGTGTAAATACACAACCGCGATACGCCGTTAACTTCTATGGAGAAAGTCGGGATCGGGAAAATAGAGGAAAGGGACACTTAAAATAGGACTAGGACAAAACCCTTTGAGATCTAGGACTTTGAAGAGTCTCTACCCACGGGAGCACCGGAGTACTCGTGTTACCTCACCCAGGGAAGCCGGGTGCATAGGTGCCTTTCGGGGTCGGGTTTCGTCGTCGTTTCGTATGGCGATCTGCTGCAAAGTGCTGCTGGCGACCAGGAGAAAAGTGTCCGGGTGGATCCAAGAGTGGATCGGAGTTCTGAAGAACCTGAAAGCAGAGGGGACAGAGTCTGGGTCACTAGCCAGTGACCAGGAAGGCGATGGACAGATGCCCACCGATGTCGAGTGCTTCAGGTGCGGTGACGGTCATCTTGACTCTTCAGCCACGATGTCCGGGAGGTGTTGTCGGCGACCAGGAGCAGGATTCGGGCTGGTGCTCGATGTCTGTCGAGTGCTGAGGTGTCGGCGACCGGATTGGACCCAACAAGCCTTGGCAACGGCAAGTCTCGAGTAAGATGTAGATCATCGATGATGCAGACCAGCAAGGTCTGGGGAACTCACCCAGCGAGGGTAAGTGAGGGCAGGCCTGGAGCAACCAGGATGCCAAGTAAAGAAAAGATTGGCCTTCGTCAAGGGCTACTAGCCAACGGGCTAGCGACCGCGAAGGAGCCTCGTGACGCCGCACGTGGAGCTGGCTTACAGGACACTCGTGGAGTGGGGGCCAGTGATCTTCGGTGCAGGTGGTGCTGGAGGCTAGGGCTACTCGGAGCCCAAAGCACGACTTCTTGGGAGACCCAGAAGATGGTGCACTTGCAAGTGTGCTCGGTGTCCAGGGGTCACGGTCTCAAGTCACCCACGATAGCCACGGGCCTCAGCTTTGCTGGGGACTCAGGGTAGCCTCGGGGAAGTCTGAGAATCCACCTCTGGTGATGCGATGACTTCGGCGTCTGACGGGAGCTTCAGTAATGCAAACCGGACAGATGCTTCTTTGGTGCCTGCCAAGCAGGGGAGTCACTCCTTGACCCCAAGGGAGATTCTTCAGTCCTCTAATCTTGTCGTAGAGCGTCGAAGGTCCAGGATTCAGTTTCAGAGTTTCGTCCAGGTATAATCTAAAGTCCTAAGGGCTGGGTTCCTACCTTTATTCTAAAAATAGGGGATGGACTACTCTGTGGCCCCACCTATGGGTGGGTCAGGGCAGAGGGGTGGCTACACCCCTTTCCCTTTGTTCAGTTCGCGCCAAAGCAGGGGCTGCGAGCCCCTGATCCGGGTTGAACTGGGGTATGCACAGGGACACCAAATGTGCCCCCAGTGCAGGACTTCAAAGCACCCGAAAGTGCTCCCGCCCAGCCCCAATACACATTGTCCTGTCTGGGGAGGTGGTCACACCTCCCTGGGACAGGAAACCTATTGTCCAGGCCTCCCCTGCCGGAGTTTCGTTCAGCAGCAGGAGGCCAGACTCGTGTCTGTGGCAGCAGCATCCATTTTGTGATGCCAGTGCTCTGGAAAGAAGTTACCGGACTCGTCAGAGTTAACATGCCTTTCCCTCTAGAAGGGTGGAATGCTACCCCCGCCACCAGGATTGGCGGGGGGTAGTATTCCAAGATGTTTGACACCAAACACGACATGTTTAGGTGCAGCCATTCCAAAGTTAGCATTTTACCGCGAGGATATAATGCGCTTAAGAGTATATGGTCAGGCTGCACTACAAACAGCATCAGAGATGGTCTCCGAACGCTGCAGAGGGGCCCTGCTCATGCAGGGGCACCCTCTCACATAGGAACCATGCACTCTGCCTTTAGGATTGATAAGGCCTGCCTTAGGAGTGACTTATAGGTTTATATGTGTGTATGCTTTTAGTGATATAGGTAACCTATACCACAGTAAGGGGTGCATACACCACCTTACCCAGGCTGCAGTAGCAGACCTGTGGTGTCAGTTTGGATGGCCTCCCAGGGGTGGCATAATATATGCTGCAGCCCCTGGCAGGCCTCTGAGGTACCTATGCCCTTGGTACATAGTATACCATATACTAGGGACTTATAAGGGCACTCCAGATCCCAATCAGTGATGTGCCTAAGGCACATGGAGACCCTTTTAAAGAGGAAACAGCTAGGCTGGGGTTCTGAATAGCAGGGCCCCAGCCAGACTAATGTCGAAAACCAGTGAAGCATCAGCAAAAAGTGGGGGTACCCATGTGAAGCAGATCCTACTCTCCTACACAACCCCGCCCCAAACGTAGGGACATTAAACTAACCTTGCCCAGTTAAGTCTTCATGTTCTAAGTGGAAATACCTAGAGAGTCCATCTGCATTCGCATGGTTACTCCCAGGCCTATGTTCCACTGTAAAGTCCATCCCCTGTAGGGAAATGGACCACCTAAGCAGTTTGGGGTTTTCACCCTTCATTTGTTTTAGCCATAAGAGGGGCTTATGGTCTGTCTGAACCAGGAAGTGTGTACCAAACAAGTATGGCCTCAACTTCTTCAGAGCCCAGACCACAGCAAAGGCCTCCCTCTCTATGGCTGACCAACGTTTCTCTCTAGGGGTCAGCCTTCTGCTAATAAAAGCTACTGGCTGATCCTGACCTTCTTCA
The DNA here is from genome assembly GCA_963921515.1 of Calotriton arnoldi. Lineage (NCBI taxonomy): Eukaryota > Metazoa > Chordata > Amphibia > Caudata > Salamandridae > Calotriton > Calotriton arnoldi. Next base: position 1,046,124 of record CAWUFW010006974.1, read on the forward strand.
TTCAATTGTGACAGTCCAGCCCCTACCCCCAATTCAGATGCATCAGTTTGAACAATGAACTTCTTGGAGTAATCAGGACTCTGCAGAATTGGAGCAGTGCACATGGCCTGCTTGAGGTCATCAAATGCCTTTTGACAGCTAACTGTCCACTGAACCTTTTTGGGCATTTTCTTAGAAGTTAAGTCATTCAAGGGTGTCACTATTGATCCATACCCCTTGACAAATCTCCTATAGTACCCAGTCAGGCCTAAGAAGGCTCTCACCTGAGTCTGGGTAGTGGGAGCAGTCCAGTCCATGATGGTCTGGATCTTGCTCTGCAAAGGTTGAACCTGGCCTCCACCCACAAGGTGGCCCAGGTACACAACCTGACTCTGCCCTATCTGGCACTTAGTGGCCTTGATAGTCAGGCCTGCCTTTTGCAGGGCCTGTAAAACATTCCTGAGGTGGACCAGGTGATCCTCCCAGGTGGAGCTAAAGACAGCAATATCATCTAGATAAGCTGCACTATAGGCTTCCAGTCCTGTGAGAACTGTGTTCACCAACCTCTGGAAAGTGGCAGGTGCATTTTTCAGACCAAAGGGCATTACCACAAATTGATAATGCCCACTAGGGGTTGAAAATGCTGTTTTGGGCTTTGCAGTATCAGCTAGTCTGATCTGCCAGTAGCCAGCTGTTAGGTCAAATGTGCTGAGATATTTGGCAGAGGCCAAAGTATCTATGAGCTCATCTGCCCTGGGTATGGGATGGGCATCAGTCCTAGTGACTGCATTGAGACCCCTGTAGTCTACACAAAACCTCATCTCTCTTTTCCCACCACTGGTGTGAGGTTTCGGTACCAGGACTACTGGACTAGCCCAAGGGCTATCTGAGGGTTCAATTACTCCCAACTCCAACATTTTCTGGACTTCAGTCCTGATACAGTCCCTGACATGGTCAGGTTGCCTATAAATCTTGTTTTTAATAGGCAGACTGTCCCCAGTGTCCACTTCATGAGTGCACCAGGTGGTCTGACTGGGTGTCAGTGAAAACATATGTCTAAACTGATTGAGGACTTGCCTGCAATCAGTTTGTTGCTGGGTAGTGAGGCTGCCTGCCAAGGCTACACCATCAACTGACCCATCGTCAGGGTTCTGTGAGAGCAGGTCAGGGAGTGGGTCACTCTCTTCCTCCTGCCCTTCATCAGTAGCCATGAGCAAGCCCATGTCTGCCCTGTCCACATATGGCTTTAGTCTGTTGACATGGAGAACCCTTTGGGGACTCCTGGGTGTTCCCAGGTCCACTAAGTAAGTGACCTCACCCTTCTGCTCAACAATAGTGTGGGGTCCACTCCATTTGTCTTGGAGAGCTGCTGGGGCCACTGGCTCCAACACCCACACCTTCTGTCCTGGCTGGTACACCGTCAGAACAGCCTTTTGGTCATGCCAGGCCTTCTGAAGTTCCTGGCTAGCCTCAAGGTTTTTGGTTGCCATTTTCATGTACTCAGCCATCCTGGAGCGGAGACCAAGTACATAGTCCACTATATCTTGCTTTGGGGGCTTGAGAGGTAACTCCCATCCTTCCTTCACCAACCACAGTGGACCCCTCACAGGGTGGCCAAACAGAAGTTCAAAAGGGCTGTAACCAACCCCCTTCTGAGGCACCTCCCTATATGCGAATAAAAGGCAGGGCAAGAGTATGTCCCATCTACGCCTAAGCTTTTCTGGGAGCCCTTTAATCATGCCCTTCAAGGTTTTGTTGAATCTCTCAACTAAACCATTGCATTGTGGGTGATAGGGTGTGGTGAACTTATAAGTCACTCCACACTCCTTCCACATTGCTTTTAAGTACCCAGACATGAAGTTAGCACCCCTGTCTGATACTACCTCCTTAGGAAAGCCCACTCTTGAGAAGATTCCCAGGAGGGCGCTTGCCACCACAGGTGCTGTAGTGGTCCTGAGGGGAATAGCTTCTGGGTACCTGGTGGCATGATCCACTACCACCAGGATAAACCTGTGCCCAGAGGCTGTTTGGGGATCCATGGGACCAACAATGTCAATCCCTACCCTCTCAAAGGGCACCCCCACCACAAGTAGTGGTATCAGGGGGCCTTTGTAGTGCCACCTGCTTTGCCACTGGCTTGGCAGGTTACACAGGAGCGACAAAACTCCTTACTGTCTTCAGACATGTGGGGCCAGTGAAAGTGAGGGACAATTCTGTCCCAAGTCTTGTTCTGGCCCAGGTGTCCTGCTAAGGGAATATCATGGGCTAGGGTCAATAGGAAGCCCCTGAACTTCAAAGGTATTACCAACCTCCTGGTAGCACCAGGCTTGGGGTCTCTACTCTCTGAGTACAGGAGTCCATCATCCCAATACACTGTATGGGGACCACTAGCTTTCCCAGCAGCCTCAGCAGCAGCTTGCTGTCTGAGGGGTTCAAGGGAGGGGTGTAGGAAGGTGGAATCTGACTATATGGTTGCCCCCACTTTTTTTTATGGTGTTTTGCTGGTTTATGACTTAGTTGGACTGGGATCCTGCTATTCAGGGCCCCAGTCTATCTGCTTTCTCTGTAAAAAGGTTTCCATGTGCCTTAGGCACATCTCTGATTGGAATCTGGTGTGCCCTTATAAGTCCCTAGTATATGGTATACTATGTACCAAGGGCATAGGTACCTCAGAGGCCTGCCAGGGGCTGCAGCATGTATTATGCCACCCCTGGAAGGCCATCCAAACTGACACCACAGGTCTGCTACTGCAGCCTGGGTAAGGTGGTGCATGCACCCCTTACTGTGATATAGGTTACCTACATCACTAAATACATACACACATATAAACCTATAAGTCACTCCTAAGGCAGGCCTTATCAATCCTAAAGGCAGAGTGCATGGTTCCTATGTGAGAGGGTGCCCCTGCATGAGCAGGGCCCCTCTGCAGCGTTCGGAGACCATCTCTGATGCTGTTTGTAGTGCAGCCTGACCATATACTCTTAAGCGCATTATATCCTCGCGGTAAAATGCTAACTTTGGAATGGCTGCACCTAAACATGTCGTGTTTGGTGTCAAACATCTTGGAATACTACCCCCCGCCAATCCTGGCGGCGGGGGTAGCATTCCACCCTTCTAGAGGGAAAGACATGTTAACTCTGGCTTACCCGGTAACTTCTTTCTGAAGCCCTGGCATCACAAAATGGATGCTGCTGCCACAGACACAAGTCTGGCCTCCTGCTGCTGGACGAAACTCCGGCAGGGGAGGCCTGGACAATAGGTTTCCTGTTGCAGGGAGGTGTGACCACCTCCCAGACAGGATAATGTGTATTGGGGCTGGGTGGGTGCACTCTTAGAGTGCTTTGAGGTCCTGCACTGGGGGAGCAAAAGGCTCCTCTGTGCATATGCCAGTTCAAACCAGCTCAGGGGCTACCTGCCCCTGCTCTGGCGCGAAACTGGACAAAGGGAAGTGGGTGTAGCCACCCCCTCCCTTGACCCTCCCATAGGTGGGGTCATAGAGTTAGTCCCTCCCTGTTTTACTGGTTAAAATGGGGAACCCTTGCCACAGCAAGATTAGATTTACCTGGACGAAACTCTGAAACTGAATCCTGGACCTTCAACGCTCTACTCACGATTAGAGGACTGAAGAATCTCCCTTGGGGTCAAGGAGTGACTCCCCTGCTTGGCAGGCACCAAAGAAGCATCTGTCCGGTTCGCATCACAGAAGCTCCCGTCGGACGCCGAAGTCATCGCATCACCAGAGGTGGATTCTCAGACTTCCCCGAGGCTACCCTGAGTCCCCAGCAAAGCTGAGGCCCGTGGCTATCGTGGGTGACTTGAGACCGTGACCCCTGGACACCGAGCACACTTGCAAGTGCACCATCTTCTGGGTCTCCCAAGAAGTCGTGCTTTGGGCTCCGAGTAGCCCTATCCTCCAGCACCACCTGCACCGAAGATCACTGGCCCCCACTCCACGAGTGTCCTGTAAGCCAGCTCCACGTGCGGCGTCACGAGGCTCCTTCGCAGTCGCTAGCCCGTTGGCTAGTAGCCCTTAACGAAGGCCAATCTTTTCTTTACTTGGCAGTCTGGTTGCTCCAGGCCTGCCCTCACTTACCCTCGCTGGGTGAGTTCCCCAGACCTTGCTGGTCTGCATCATCGACGATCTCCATTTTACTCGAGACTTACCGTTGCCAAGGCTTGTTGGGTCTAATCTGGTCGCCGACACCTCTGCACTCGACAGACATCGAGCAGCAGCCCGAATCCTGCTCCTGGTCGCCGACAACGCCTCCCGGACCTCGTGGCTGAAGAGTCAAGACGACCGTCATCGAACCTGAAGCACTCGACATCGGTGGGCATCTGTCCATCGCCTCCCTGGTCACTGGCTAGTGACGCAGACTCTGTCCCCTCTGCTTTCAGGTTCTTCAGAACTCCGATCCACTCTTGGATCCGCCCGGACACTTTTCTCCTGGTCGCCAGCAGCACTTTGCAGCAGATCGCCATAAGAACCGACGACGAAACCCGACCCCGAAAGGCACCTATGCACCCGGCTTCCCTGGGTGAGGTAACACGAGTACTCCGGTGCTCCCGTGGGTAGAGACTCTTCAAAGTCCTAGATCTCAAAGGGTTTTGTCCTAGTCCTGTTTTAAGTGTCCCTTTCCTCTATTTTCCCGATCCCGACTTTCTCCATAGAAGTTAACGGCGTATCGCGGTTGTGTATTTACACTGCACGCGTCTCCCGTGGGTCCCCTGTGTCACTACCTTGGGTGGTTCCTTGTGGTCCAAGCACTTCTAGAGGCTCTAGGCCTAGTGTCTAGTTCAGTCGTGGTTCGCATACCACTTTATTGGTATATGGTTTGGTACGCCCCTAGGGCCCAAACGTGTATTTGTGCTATTACTGTGATTTAAGATCTTATAACCTATGTACTTCGAACTCTAGCCTCATAAAGAGACTAGAGGGGTGTGTTTAGTAATAAATACATATATTTTGAATATATACCTGGTGTGGTGCTCTTTCATTTGGTCACTCAAGAGATTATAGACTGGTAAAACAAGCTGCTTTACATTCCTTCAAGACTTAGCCTGAAGGCTGCTCTCCATAGCTACCACTAGGATAGCTTTCAATAAGGTTGTCTTTAACCTACCTACCATAAGAGTCGATTTGGACTGGTGCACGGTGCCCACTATAATTAGTGGACAGCATATGCCAGGCCAACTTCTCACATTGGTGGCAGCGGTGGGATTCCAGCTTGCTATTGTTTTACCAGATAATCTCAATTGAATTGATCAACTGAAAACCACTAAAGGTACCTAAGGTACATATAATTTAAGCTTAGAATATCAGTAAGTTCTACTGAACTTAGAGTTGTGTGTTAAGGGATAGCACAACCCTTTCTACAACTCAAGAGAGTTTAGTAGGCCACACTAGAGTAGGTAGTGCATACACCACACCACACTAGTAATGTCTTTAAAAGCAGGATCCAAAGATACCCTGCAGGAAGCCATTGAGCTTCCCCCTCCAAGTATGACACACTCCCATTCTTGGAACTGAGAGCTTTGTGTAACGTGAGGAAATTAAGGACAGGCCAAAGTCCCACCACCCAACACCTCCAGGAGTTGTTGGTGGCTTATGATCTTAGTAAGTCTTCAGAGACTGAAGGGGTAGGAGCAGAGGGTGGGCCAGCAGATGAGGAAGGGACCAGGGGTACAACAACCCCCACCCCCCCTCTGAAACTGACCAGGAGGGTGACAATGACCCTGACCTGGAAAACCCAATCCCTTCTGGGGAAGATGAAGATGAGGATCTGGAGAACCACACCTTTGTCCCCCCAGGAAGGATTAAGAGTGTGCCCAGAAGGTCTAGGTCTCCTTCTCAGGAGTCTAACCACTCTGGCACCTCTATAGGGAGCTCTCTCTCATCTCATAGGAGAGAATCCTCTCATGAGAGAAGAAAGAGACTAGTCCAGTATGAGGAAACTCAGCTGGAACTCAGAAAAAAGCAATTAGCTTTAGATAGAGAATCCCTAGATCTCCTTAGAGAGAGAAGAAAGTTGGGACTAGAGTCCCATGGTGGCAACAATATCCCTAGAGATAGGGAAAGGTCTTATGACCATAGAAACCTAAACAAGATTGTCCCTCCCTACCAGAGTGGGGATGACATCCACAAATGGATAACTGCACTGGAGAGGGCCTGTAAAGTTCAGAAGGTCCCCCAGAGGCAGTGGGCAGCAATCTTGTGGCTCTCCTTTGCAGACAAAGGTAGAGACAAGCTCCTCACTGTAAGAGAAGAGGATGCTGACAATTACACAGTCTTGAAGAGTGCTCTGATAGATGGGTTTGGCCTAACCACTGAACAGTATAGGTTGAAGTTCAGAGACACCCAAAAGCTCAGACTCAAGACTGGGTGGATTTTGTAGATTGTGCTACAAAGGCTCTGGAAGGTTGGATACATGGCAACAAAGTGCATGACTTTTTAGGATTGTACAATTTGATTATGAGGGAGCAGATCCTTAATAATTGTCAAAACCAGCTTTTGCACCAGTATCTGGTGGACTCTGATCTGACCTCTCCCCAAGAATTGGGAAAGAAGGCAGACAAATGGGTCAGAACCAGAGTAAAAACTAGAAATCAGGGTGGTGACCAGAAGAAAGATTCTACTAAGTCCCAAGAGAAAGGTGGGGATAAATCTAAGGATAAGTCCCCTACAGGGCCCCAAAATTCCTCTTCTGGGGGTGGGTCCCAAACTCCTTCCTCTCCTGAAAAGAAACCCTATTGCCATGTCTGTAAAAAGCCTGGGCACTGGAAAACTGATCCCAGTTGCCCCAGGATTGGCAATAAAGAAAATGTTCCTCCCACAACTACTACCACCCCTCCTGGTACTACCAGTAGTAATCCTCCAGTTGGGAGTAGTGCACCCAAAAAGTTAGGTGCTTTTGCAAGAGGAACAGATGTGGGCCCTAGTTTAGACAGGGACCCCTCAACAGACTCCTCTGACTCTGATGGTGGTATAGGATTTGCCACCTTTACCATGGGTCCCATAGCATTGGGCAGGTACAGATTGGAGCCAATAATTAATGGTCAGAAAGCTGTGGCATTTAGGGACACAGGGGCTAGTGTCACCATGGTGGCAGGGAAACTAGTCCCCCTCACCAGCTTTTACCTGAGTTTAAATACCAGGTGACCAACATTGATGGTGTCAGAACAGATCACCCCATGGCCATAGTCAATCTCAGCTGGGAGGGGGTCACAGGCCCAAAAAGAGTGGCAGTGTCCCCAACCCTACCTGTAGATTGCCTGATGGGCAATGATCTGGAAATTTCAGCCTGGGCTGAAGTGGAACACCAAACCCATCTTAGGATGTTGGGCGTCCCTGTAAAGGTTAGTGGGGCTGTGATGGCCACAGCCCCAGCCCAAGAATTTGGAGAGATGGAGCCTGAAAGAATGGCCCACTCTCCCCCAAAAGAGAGCACAAGGGTTGAAGAAAAGTCTTCTTCCCCCAGACAGTAGGTAAGGGTCAGCCTCCTCAGGGAACTGACCCTACCCCTAGTGAAGGAACTGCCACAGAGGTAGTCAGGCCTGGCCTGGCCACACCCCTGATGGCAGAGGACCCTTCCAAGGTGGTACCCCGTCTGGAGCAGGTAACCTGCCCCTCTCTACCCTGCCTCAGTCAGCCCAGGGCTGCAGAGGTCAGGGAGGTCAGTGGACCCCCAGGGCCCCCTGTCCAGAGGAAGCCCCCATCAGCAGATTAGGGGCACCCAGTCTAGTAGCCCTAGCCAGGTGAAAATTCCTCTACACACTGAGGGATCCCCCATACCTTTATGTAGGGACCTCCCCAGAAGGACTCTGGTAGGCAAGGGCAAACCTGGGACCAGAAGGTTCCAAACCTGCCATGTCCCTCCAGTAGTCCATCCAAAGGGACCCAACCCACAGCTGTAGGCAGCCAAAGGTTGACCCTTAGAGCAAAGTGCAACTCATTCATGGAAAGACAGGCATACATGGTGACCAGTGATCTGAGGAAGCTGAGGCCAACATTCCTAGGGCCTCACTTCCCTACTCAGACACCTCACCAGCCTTGTACTTTACCTAAGCACACCAGAGGTAGTGATTCCCCATGGTGGAGACCCTCTCATACCCTTAGGGTGAGGGATTGCTTAGTGGACCATAACATAGGGGGCAACCATGCTAGTGCAGGTGCTTCCTTATATGGCCACTTAGTCAATATAGGCTCAACTGGCCAAGGTTAGCCTTATCTCCTTTCGTTTGGGGGGGTTATGTAGGAAGGTGGAATCTGACTATATGGTTGCCCCCACTTTTTTATGGTGTTTTGCTGGTTTATGACTTAGTTGGACTGGGATCCTGCTATTCAGGGCCCCAGTCTATCTGCTTTCTCTGTAAAAGGTTTCCATGTGCCTTAGGCACATCTCTGATTGGAATCTGGAGTGCCCTTATAAGTCCCTAGTATATGGTATACTATGTACCAAGGGCATAGGTACCTCAGAGGCCTGCCAGGGGCTGCAGCATGTATTATGCCACCCCTGGAAGGCCATCCAAACTGACACCACAGGTCTGCTACTGCAGCCTGGGTAAGGTGGTGCATAAACCCCTTACTGTGATATAGGTTACCTATATCACTAAATACATACACACATATAAACCTATAAGTCACTCCTAAGGCAGGCCTTATCAATCCTAAAGGCAGAGTGCATGGTTCCTATGTGAGAGGGTGCCCCTGCATGAGCAGGGCCCCTCTGCAGCGTTCGGAGACCATCTCTGATGCTGTTTGTAGTGCAGCCTGACCATATACTCTTAAGCGCATTATATCCTCGCGGTAAAATGCTAACTTTGGAATGGCTGCACCTAAACATGTCGTGTTTGGTGTCAAACATCTTGGAATACTACCCCCCGCCAATCCTGGTGGCGGGGGTAGCATTCCACCCTTCTAGAGGGAAAGACATGTTAACTCTGGCTTACCCGGTAACTTCTTTCTGAAGCCCTGGCATCACAAAATGGATGCTGCTGCCACAGACACAAGTCTGGCCTCCTGCTGCTGGACGAAACTCCGGCAGGGGAGGCCTGGACAATAGGTTTCCTGTTGCAGGGAGGTGTGACCACCTCCCCAGACAGGATAATGTGTATTGGGGCTGGGTGGGTGCACTCTTAGAGTGCTTTGAGGTCCTGCACTGGGGGAGCAAAAGGCTCCTCTGTGCATATGCCAGTTCAAACCAGCTCAGGGGCTACCTGCCCCTGCTCTGGCGTGAAACTGGACAAAGGGAAGTGGGTGTAGCCACCCCCTCCCTTGACCCTCCCATAGGTGGGGTCATAGAGTTAGTCCCTCCCTGTTTTACTGGTTAAAATGGGGAACCCTTGCCATAGCAAGATTAGATTTACCTGGACGAAACTCTGAAACTGAATCCTGGACCTTCTACGCTCTACTCACGATTAGAGGACTGAAGAATCTCCCTTGGGGTCAAGGAGTGACTCCCCTGCTTGGCAGGCACCAAAGAAGCATCTGTCCGGTTCGCATCACTGAAGCTCCCGTCGGACGCCGAAGTCATCGCATCACCAGAGGTGGATTCTCAGACTTCCCCGAGGCTACCCTGAGTCCCCAGCAAAGCTGAGGCCCGTGGCTATCGTGGGTGACTTGAGACCGTGACCCCTGGACACCGAGCACACTTGCAAGTGCACCATCTTCTGGGTCTCCCAAGAAGTCGTGCTTTGGGCTCCGAGTAGCCCTAGCCTCCAGCACCACCTGCACCGAAGATCACTGGCCCCCACTCCACGAGTATCCTGTAAGCCAGCTCCACGTGCGGCGTCACGAGGCTCCTTCGCGGTCGCTAGCCCATTGGCTAGTAGCCCTTAACGAAGGCCAATATTTTCTTTTCTTGGCAGTCTGGTTGCTCCAGGCCTGCCCTCACTTATCCTCGCTGGGTGAGTTCCCCAGACCTTGCTGGTCTGCATCATCGACGATCTCCATCTTACTCGAGACTTGCCGTTGCCAAGGCTTGTTGGGTCCAATCTGGTCGCCGACACCTCTGCACTTGACAGACATCGAGCAACAGCCCGAATCCTGCTCCTGGTCGCCGACAACGCCTCCCGGACCTCGTGGCTGAAGAGTCAAGACGACCATCATCGAACCTGAAGCACTCGACATCGGTGGGCATCTGTCCATCGCCTCCCTGGTCACTGGCTAGTGACCCAGACTCTGTCCCCTCTGCTTTCAGGTTCTTCAGAACTCCGATCCACTCTTGGATCCGCCCGGACACTTTTCTCCTGGTCGCCAGCAGCACTTTGCAGCAGATCGCCATAAGAACCGACGACGAAACCCGACCCCGAAAGGCACCTATGCACCCGGCTTCCCTGGGTGAGGTAACACGAGTACTCCGGTGCTCCCGTGGGTAGAGACTCTTCAAAGTCCTAGATCTCAAAGGGTTTTGTCCTAGTCCTCTTTTAAGTGTCCCTTTCCTCTATTTTCCCGATCCCGACTTTCTCCATAGAAGTTAACGGCGTATCGCGGTTGTGTATTTACACTGCACGCGTCTCCCGTGGGTCCCCTGTGTCACTACCTTGGGTGGTTCCTTGTGGTCCAAGCACTTCTAGAGGCTCTAGGCCTAGTGTCTAGTTCAGTCGTGGTTCGCATACCACTTTATTGGTATATGGTTTGGTACGCCCCTAGGGCCCAAACGTGTATTTGTGCTATTACTGTGATTTAAGATCTTATAACCTATGTACTTCGAACTCTAGCCTCATAAAGAGACTAGAGGGGTGTGTTTAGTAATAAATACATATATTTTGAATATATACCTGGTGTGGTGCTCTTTCATTTGGTCACTCAAGAGATTATAGACTGGTAAAACAAGCTGCTTTACATTCCTTCAAGACTTAGCCTGAAGGCTGCTCTCCATAGCTACCACTAGGATAGCTTTCAATAAGGTTGTCTTTAACCTACCTACCATAAGAGTCGATTTGGACTGGTGCACGGTGCCCACTATAATTAGTGGACAGCATATGCCAGGCCAACTTCTCACAAGGGGCAGCTCTGCTGCTCCTGGCTCAGATCTGCCCTAGAAGGTCCCCCTGTCCCCAAGAACTCAACCTGGTCAGGTTCAAGTTCCTCTGGGACAGTTCCTTCTTCAGGGCTGTGATCATCCCCCTCAAGGGACTGATCTTCCTCCTGAGCCAAGGGGGAAGGCACTGCCTTAACCCTACTACTCCTCATCTTGGAAGGCACTTGGTCCATTCTTCCAGAATCCAAGGCCTGTTCAGTGCTAGACATTTTGGCTTGTGACCTGGTCACAGCAAACACATCTGCAGGGATCCCCAGCATTTCTGCATGGGTCCTGAGCTCCACTTCTGCCCAAGCAGAAGTCTCTAAGTCATTGCCAAGCAAGCATTCGACTGGTAGGTTTGCACTTACCACAACCTTCTTAAGGCCAGTTACCCCTCCCCAGGAGAAGTTAACAACTGCCAGAGTATGGTCTGTTCTGACATTGCTAGCATTGGTCACTTGGTACATTTCACCAAGCATAACTTGCCCAGGTAGCACAAGGTCTTGTGTCACCATTGTGACACTTGCCCCTGTGTCCCTAAATGCCAAAGCCTCTCGTCCATTGATTAAAGGCTGTTGTCTGTACTTGCCCAGATTACTGGGACTCATAGAGGAGGGCACATCCATGCCTCCATCACAGACTAACACAGCCTGAGTCAGTTCTCTAACTAGGTCAGAGCCCAACTCAGTTCCCAGGGTGAACCCTACTAAACCCTTTGCTGGAGCACTTCCACCAACTGTACTAGGGGGAACAGGTGCCTTAGGGGCATTGGTGGGTGCTGGACTGGAGTCTTTGGACTTGGTGCAATCACTGGTCCAGTGGGTCTTTTGCTTACAGACCTTGCACCATGGTTTTCTTTGGCCTTTACCCTTGGTAGACTGGGAATCCCCACCAGAAGAAGATTTTTGGGGGCCTGATGAAGACTTTTGATCTTTACCCTTCTCCCCACCCTTGTCAGAGTTCTTAGCATCTTGCTTCTTGGTTTCCCCACCTTGGTTCTGTACCTTCTGCTTCACCCTGGTTCTGACCCATTTGTCTGCCTTCTTTCCCAATTCTTGGGGAGAGGTCAGATCAGAGTCAACCAGGTACTGATGCAACAGCTGATTTTGACAGTTATTAAGAATCTGCTCCCTCATTATCAGATTATACAATCCTGAGAAGTCACACACCTTACTGCCCATCAACCAGCCTTCCAGAGCCTTGGCAGAGCAATCCACATAGTCTACCCAGTCTTGAGTCTGTGCTTTTTGGGTGTCTCTGAACTTCAACCTGTACTGTTCAGTGGTTAGGCCAAACCCATCAATAAGAGCACTCTTCAAGACCTTGTAATTGTCAGCATCCTCCTCTCTAACAGTGAGGAGCTTGTCTCTACCTTTGTCAGCAAAGGAGAGCCACAAGATTGCTGCCCACTGCTCCTGAGGGACCTTCTGTACTTTACAGGCCCTCTCTAAAGCAGTTATCCATTTGTGGATATCATCCCCACTCTGGTAGGGAGGGACAATCTTGCTCAGGTTCCTATGGTCATAGGACCTTTCCCTATCTCTAGGGACATGGCTGCCACCATGGGACTCTAGTCCCAACTTTCTTCTCTCTCTAAGGAGATCTAGGGATTCTCTATCTAAAGCCAATTGCTTCTTCCTGATCTCCAGTTGAGTTTCCTCATACTGGACCAGTCTCTTTCTTCTCTCATGAGAGGATTCCCTCCTGTGAGAAGAAACAGAGCTCCCTATGGAGGTGCCAGAGTGGTTAGACTCCTGAGAAGGAGACCTAGACTTTCTGAGCACACTCATAATCCTTCCTGGGGGACAAAGGTGTGGTTCTCCAGATCCTCATCTTCATCTTCCCCAGAAGGGATTGGGTTTTCCAGGTCAGGGTCATTGTCACCCTCCTGGTCAGTTTCAGAGGGGGGGGCTGGGGGTTGTGGTACCCCTGGCCCCTTCCTCATCTGCTGGCCCACCCTCTGCTCCTACCCCTTCAGTCTCTGAGGACTTACTAAGATCATAAGCCACCAACAACTCCTGGAGGTGTTGGGTGGTGGGACTTTGGCCTGTCCTTAATTTCCTCACGTTACACAAAGCTCTCAATTCCAAGAATGGGAGTGTGTCATACTTGGAGGGTGGAAGCTCAATGGCTTCCTGCAAGGATTCTTTGGATCCTGCCCTTAAAGACATTACTAGTGTGGTGTGGTGTATGCACTACCTACTCTAGTGTGGCCTACTAAACTCTCTTGAGTTGTAGAAAGGGTTGTGCTATCCCTTAACACACAACTCTAAGTTCAGTAGAACTTACTGTTATTCTAAGCTTAAATTATATGTACCTTAGGTACCTTTAGTGGTTTTCAGTTGATCAATTCAATTGAGATTATCTGGTAAAACAATAGCAAGCTGGAATCCCACACGCTGCACACCAATGTGAGAAGTTGGCCTGGCATATGCTGTCCACTAATTATAGTGGGCACCTTGCACCAGTCCAAATCGACTCTTATGGTAGATAGGTTAAAGACAACCTTATTGAAAGCTATCCTAGTGGTAGCTATGGAGAGCAGCCTTCAGGCTAAGTCTTGAAGGAATGTAAAGCAGCTTGTTTTACCAGTCTATAATCTCTTGAGTGACCAAATGAAAGAGCACCACACCAGGTATATATTCAAAATATATGTATTTATTACTAAACACACCCCTCTAGTCTCTTTATGAGGCTAGAGTTCGAAATACATAGGTTATAAGATCTTAAATCACAGTAATAGCACAAATACACGTTTGGGCCCTAGGGGCGTACCAAACCATATACCAATAAAGTGGTATGCGAACCACGACTGAACTAGACACTAGGCCTAGAGCCTCTAGAAGTGCTTGGACCACAAGGAACCACCCAAGGTAGTGACACAGGGGACCCACGGGAGACGCGTGCAGTGTAAATACACAACCGCGATACGCCGTTAACTTCTATGGAGAAAGTCGGGATCGGGAAAATAGAGGAAAGGGACACTTAAAATAGGACTAGGACAAAACCCTTTGAGATCTAGGACTTTGAAGAGTCTCTACCCACGGGAGCACCGGAGTACTCGTGTTACCTCACCCAGGGAAGCCGGGTGCATAGGTGCCTTTCGGGGTCGGGTTTCGTCGTCGTTTCGTATGGCGATCTGCTGCAAAGTGCTGCTGGCGACCAGGAGAAAAGTGTCCGGGTGGATCCAAGAGTGGATCGGAGTTCTGAAGAACCTGAAAGCAGAGGGGACAGAGTCTGGGTCACTAGCCAGTGACCAGGAAGGCGATGGACAGATGCCCACCGATGTCGAGTGCTTCAGGTGCGGTGATGGTCGTCTTGACTCTTCAGCCACGATGTCCGGGAGGCGTTGTCGGCAACCAGGAGCAGGATTCAGGCTGGTGCTCGATGTCTGTCGAGTGCTGAGGTGTCGGCGACCGGATTGGACCCAACAAGCCTTGGCAACGGCAAGTCTCGAGTAAGATGTAGATCATCGATGATGCAGACCAGCAAGGTCTGGGGAACTCACCCAGCGAGGGTAAGTGAGGGCAGGCCTGGAGCAACCAGGATGCCAAGTAAAGAAAAGATTGGCCTTCGTCAAGGGCTACTAGCCAACGGGCTAGCGACCGCGAAGGAGCCTCGTGACGCCGCACGTGGACCTGGCTTACAGGACACTCGTGGAGTGGGGGCCAGTGATCTTCGGTGCAGGTGGTGCTGGAGGGTAGGGCTACTCGGAGCCCAAAGCACGACTTCTTGGGAGACCCAGAAGATGGTGCACTTGCAAGTGTGCTTGGTGTCCAGGGGTCACGGTCTCAAGTCACGCACGATAGCCACGGGCCTCAGCTTTGCTGGGGACTCAGGGTAGCCTCGGGGAAGTCTGAGAATCCACCTCTGGTGATGCGATGACTTCGGCGTCCGACGGGAGCTTCAGTAATGCGAACTGGACAGATGCTTCTTTGGTGCCTGCCAAGCAGGGGAGTCACTCCTTGACCCCAAGGGAGATTCTTCAGTCCTCTAATCTTGTCGTAGAGCGTCGAAGGTCCAGGATTCAGTTTCAGAGTTTCGTCCAGGTATAATCTAAAGTCCTAAGGACTGGGTTCCTACCTTTATTCTAAAAATAGGGGATGGACTACTCTGTGGCCCCACCTATGGGTGGGTCAGGGCAGAGGGGTGGCTACACCCCTTTCCCTTTGTCCAGTTCGCGCCAAAGCAGGGGCTGCGAGCCCCTGATCCGGGTTGAACTGGGGTATGCACAGGGACACCAAATGTGCCCCCAGTGCAGGACTTCAAAGCACCCGAAAGTGCTCCCGCCCAGCCCCAATACACATTGTCCTGTCTGGGGAGGTGGTCACACCTCCCTGGGACAGGAAACCTATTGTCCAGGCCTCCCCTGCCGGAGTTTCGTCCAGCAGCAGGAGGCCAGACTCGTGTCTGTGGCAGCAGCATCCATTTTGTGATGCCAGGGCTCTGGAAAGAAGTTACCGGACTCGTCAGAGTTAACATGCCTTTCCCTCTAGAAGGGTGGAATGCTACCCCCGCCGCCAGGATTGGTGGGGGGTAGTATTCCAAGATGTTTGACACCAAACACGACATGTTTAGGTGCAGCCATTCCAAAGTTAGCATTTTACCGCGAGGATATAATGCGCTTAAGAGTATATGGTCAGGCTGCACTACAAACAGCATCAGAGATGGTCTCCGAACGCTGCAGAGGGGCCCTGCTCACGCAGGGGCACCCTCTCACATAGGAACCATGCACTCTGCCTTCAGGATTGATAAGGCCTGCCTTAGGAGTGACTTATAGGTTTATATGTGTGTATGCTTTTAGTGATATAGGTAACCTATACCACAGTAAGGAGTGCATGCACCACCTTACCCAGGCTGCAGTACCAGACCTGTGGTGTCAGTTTGGATGGCCTCCCAGGGGTGGCATAATATATGCTGCAGCCCCTGGCAGGCCTCTGAGGTACCTATGCCCTTGGTACATAGTATACCATATACTAGGGACTTACAAGGGCACTCCAGATCCCAATCAGAGATGTGCCTAATGTGAGAAGTTGGCCTGGCATATGCTGTCCACTAATTATAGTGGGCACCTTGCACCAGTCCAAATCGACTCTTATGGTAGGTAGGTTAAAGACAACCTTATTGAAAGCTATCCTAGTGGTAGCTGTGGAGAGCAGCCTTCAGGCTAAGTCTTGAAGGAATGTAAAGCAGCTTGTTTTACCAGTCTATAATCTCTTGAGTGACCAAATGAAAGAGCACCACACCAGGTATATATTCAAAATATATGTATTTATTACTAAACACACCCCTCTAGTCTCTTTATGAGGCTAGAGTTCGAAATACATAGGTTATAAGATCTTAAATCACAGTAATAGCACAAATACACGTTTGGGCCCTAGGGGCGTACCAAACCATATACCAATAAAGTGGTATGCGAACCACGACTGAACTAGACACTAGGCCTAGAGCCTCTAGAAGTGCTTGGACCACAAGGAACCACCCAAGGTAGTGACACAGGGGACCCACGGGAGACGCGTGCAGTGTAAATACACAACCGCGATACGCCGTTAACTTCTATGGAGAAAGTCGGGATCGGGAAAATAGAGGAAAGGGACACTGAGAAGAGGACTAGGACAAAACCCTTTGAGATCTAGGACTTTGAAGAGTCTCTACCCACGGGAGCACTGGAGTACTCGTGTTACCTCACCCAGGGAAGCCGGGTGCATAGGTGCCTTTCGGGGTCGGGTTTCGTCGTCGGTTCTTATGGCGATCTGCTGCAAAGTGCTGCTGGCGACCAGGAGAAAAGTGTCCGGGTGGATCCAAGAGTGGATCGGAGTTCTGAAGAACCTGAAAGCAGAGGGGACAGAGTCTGGGTCACTAGCCAGTGACCAGGGAGGCGATGGACAGATGCCCACCGATGCCGAGTGCTTCAGATTCGATGACAGTCGTCTTGACTCTTCAGCCACGAGGTCCAGGAGGCGTTGTCGGCGACCAGGAGCAGGATTCAGGCTGTTGCTCGATGTCTGTCGAGTGCAGAGGTGTCGGCGACCAGATTGGACCCAACAAGCCTTGGCAACGGCAAGTCTCGAGTAAGATGTAGATCGTCGATGATGCAGACCAGCAAGGTCTGGGGAACTCACCCAGCAAGGGTAAGTGAGGGCAGGCCTGGAGCAACCAGACTGCCAAGTAAAGAAAAGATTGGCCTTCGGGAAGGGCTACTAGCCAACGGGCTAGCGACCGCGAAGGAGCCTCATGACTGCGCACGTGGAGCTGGCTTACAGGACACTCGTGGAGTGGGGGCCAGTGATCTTCGGTGCAGGTGGTGCTGGAGGCTAGGGCTACTCGGAGCCCAAAGCACGACTTCTTGGGAGACCCAGAAGATGGTGCACTTGCAAATGTGCTCGGTGTCCAGGGGTCACGGTCTCACGTTACCCACGATAGCCACGGGCCTCAGCTTTGCTGGGGACTCAGGGTAGCCTCGGGGAAGTCTGAGAATCCACCTCTGGTGATGCGATGACTTCGGCGTCCGACGGGAGCTTCAGTGATGCGAACCGGACAGATGCTTCTTTGGTGCCTGCCAAGCAGGGAGTCACTCCTTGACCCCAAGGGAGATTCTTCAGTCCTCTAATCGTGAGTAGAGCGTCGAAGGTCCAGGATTCTGTTTCAGAGTTTCGTCCAGGTATAATCTAAAGTCCTAGGGACTGGGTTCCTACCTTTATTCTAAAAATAGGGGATGGACTACTCTGTGGCCCCACCTATGGGTGGGTCAGGGCAGAGGGTGGCTACATCCCTTTCCCTTTGTCCAGTTCGCGCCAAAGCAGGGGCTGCAAGCCCCTGATCCGGTTTGAACTGGGGTATGCACAGGGACACCAAATGTGCCCCCAGTGCAGGACTTCAAAGCACCCGAAAGTGCTCCCGCCCAGCCCCAATACACATTGTCCTGTCTGGGGAGGTGGTCACACCTCCCTGGGACAGGAAACCTATTGTCCAGGCCTCCCCTGCCGGAGTTTCGTCCAGCAGCAGGAGGCCAGACTCGTGTCTGTGGCAGCAGCATCCATTTTGTGATGCCAGGCTCTGGAAAGAAGTTACCGGACTCGTCAGAGTTAACATGCCTTTCCCTCTAGAAGGGTGGAATGCTACCCCCACCGCCAGGATTGGCGGGGGGTAGTATTCCAAGATGTTTGACACCAAACACGACATGTTTAGGTGCAGCCATTCCATAGTTAGCATTTTACCGCGAGGATATAATGCGTTTAAGAGTATATGGTCAGGCTGCACTACAAACAGCATCAGAGATGGTCTCCGAACGCTGCAGAGGGGCCCTGCTCATGCAGGGGCACCCTCTCACATAGGAACCATGCACTCTGCCTTTAGGATTGATAAGGCCTGCCTTAGGAGTGACTTATAGGTTTATATGTGTGTATGCATTTAGTGATATAGGTAACCTATACCACTGCAAGGGGTGCATGCACCACCTTACCCAGGCTGCAGTAGCAGACCTGTGGTGCCAGTTTGGATGGCCTACCAGGGGTGGCATAATACATGCTGCAGCCCCTGGCAGGCCTCTGAGGTGCCTATGCCCTTGGTACATAGTATACCATATACTAGGGACTTACAAGGGCACTCCAGATCCCAATCAGTGATGTGCCTAAGGCACATGGAGACCCTTTTAAAGAGGAAACAGCTAGGCTGGGGTTCTGAATAGCAGGGCCCCAGCCAGACTAATGTCGAAAACCAGTGAAGTATCAGCAAAAAGTGGGGGTACCCCTGTGAAGCAGATCCTACTCTCCTACACCTAAGGCACATGGAAACCATTTTAGAGAGGAAGCAGCTAGGCTGGGGTTCTGATTAGCAGGGCCCCAGCCAGACTAATGTCGAAAAACAGTGAAGCATCAGCAAAAAGTGGGGGTACCCATGTGAAGCAGATCCTACTCTCCTACACCTGGGGGCCAACTAGCCCCCCAGGTACCTACAGTTAGGACCACAGAGCTGAGTTGCAGAGAGGCGTTCGGAGGCCACGCACCTTTTTTCACCTCTCTGCAACGCAGCTCTGTTGTGCTTACTGAAGGTACCTGGTGGGCTAGTTGGCCCCCAGGGTCCCTCAGGATTCAAGGGGAATTAATTCCCCAACTTAAAACGCACCACAGGGCGTGTTTGCGCACATGTCACCTGAGGCCCCGCCCCCTCCCTTCACCACTGTGCAAACGCGCCCCGTGGCACGTTTTAAGTTGGGGGATTAGGTCACCTTGAATCCTGAGGGTCCCTGGGGCCCAACTAGCCCACCAGGTACTTCCAGTAAGCACCACAGGCCTGCGTTGCAACGCCTGTAACAAATTGTGCAGTTGTGTTCGGGCAGTGTAGGTGGGCGTGCAGGGGGTGGTGTTTCAGGGTTTAGGGCAGTGCAGTGGTGTTCGGGCAGTGTAGGGGGTCGCGCAGGGGGTGGTGTGTCAGGGTTTAGGGCAGTGGTGTTTGGGCAGTGTAGGGGGTCGTGCTGGGGGTGGTGTTTCAGGGTTTGGGGCAGTGCAGTGGTGTTCGGGCCGTGTAGTGGGTCGTGCTGGGGGAGGTGTTTCAGGGTTTAGGGCAGTGCAGTGGTGTTCGGGCAGTGTAGGGAGTCGTGCAGGGTTGTGGTGTTTCAGGGTTTAGGGCAGTGCAGTGGTGTTCGGGCAGTGTAGGGGGTCGTGCTGGGGGTGGTGTTTCAGGGTTTAGGGCAGTGCAGTGGTGTTCGGGCAGTGTAGGGGGTAGTGTTTCAGGGTTTAGGGCAGTGCAGTGGTGTTCGGGCAGTGTAGGGGTGGTGCAGGGGGTGGTGTTTCAGGGTTTAGGGCAGTGCAGTGGTGTTCGGGCAGTGTAGGGGGTGGTGCAGGGGTGGTGTTTCAGGGTTTAGGGCAGTGCAGTGGTGTTCGGGCAGTGTAGGGGGTCGTGCTGGGGCTGGTGTTTCAGGGTTTAGGGCAGTGAAGTGGTGTTCGGGCAGTGTAGGGGGTCGTGCTGGGGCTGGTGTTTCAGGGTTTAGGGCAGTGCAGTGGTGTTCGGGCAGTGTAGGGAGTCGTGCAGGGTTGTGGTGTTTCAGGGTTTAGGGCAGTGCAGTGGTGTTCGGGCAGTGTAGGGGGTGGTGCAGGGGGTGGTGTTTCAGGGTTTAGGGCAGTGCAGTGGTGTTCGGGCAGTGTAGGGGGTGGTGCAGGGGGTGGTGTTTCAGGGTTTAGGGCAGTGCAGTGGTGTTCGGGCAGTGTAGGGGGTCGTGCAGGGGGTGGTGTTTCAGGGTTTAGGGCAGTGCAGTGGTGTTCGGGCAGTGTAGGGGGTCGTGCTGGGGCTGGTGTTTCAGGGTTTAGGGCAGTGAAGTGGTGTTCGGGCAGTGTAGGGGGTCGTGCTGGGGCTGGTGTTTCAGGGTTTAGGGCAGTGCAGTGGTGTTCGGGCAGTGTAGGGGGTCGTGCTGGGGCTGGTGTTTCAGGGTTTAGGGCAGTGCAGTGGTGTTCGGGCAGTGTAGGTGGTCGTGCTGGGGCTGGTGTTTCAGGGTTTAGGGCAGTGCAGTGATGTTCGGGCAGTGTAGGGGGTCATGCTGGGGCTGGTGTTTCAGGGTTTAGGGCAGTGGTGTTCAGGCAGTGTAGGGGGTCTTGCTGGGTGTGATGTTTCAGGGTTTAGGGCAGTGCAGTGGTGTTCGGGCAGTGTAGGGGGTCTTGCTGGGGGTAGTGTTTCAGGGTTTAGGGCAGTGCAGTGGTGTTCGGGCAGTGTAGGGGGTCGTGCTGGGGGTGGTGTTTCAGGGTTTAGGGCAGTGCAGTGGTGTTCGGGCAGTGTAGGAGATCGTGCTGGGGGTGGTGTTTCAGGGTTTAGGGCAGTGCAGTGGTGTTCCAGCAGTGTAGGGGGTTGTGCAGGGGGGTGGTGTTTCAGGGTTTAGGGCAGTGCAGTGGTGTTCGGGCAGTGTAGGGGGTCGTGCTGGGGGTGGTGTTTCAGAGTTTAGGGCAGTGCAGTGGTGTTCGGGCAGTGTAGGGTGTCGTGCTGGGGGTTGTGTTTCAGGGTTTAGGGCAGTGCAGTGGTGTTCGGGCAGTGTAGGGGGTCGTGCAGGGGGTGGTGTTTTAGGGATTAGGGCAGTGCAGTGGTGTTTGGGCAGTGTAGGGGGTCATGCAGGGAGTGGTGTTTCAGGGTTTAGTGCAGTGGTGTTCGGGCATTGAGGGGGTCTTGCTGGGGGTGGTGTTTTAGGGTTTAGGGCAGTGCAGTGGTGTTCGGGCAGTGTAGGGGGTCTTGCTGGGGCTGGTGTTTCAGGGTTTAGGGCAGTGCAGTGGTGTTCGGGCAGTGTAGGGGGTCGTGCTGGGGGTGGTGTTTCAGGGTTTAGGGCAGTGCAGTAATGTTCGGGCAGTGTAGGGGGTCGTGCAGGGGGTGGTGTTTCAGGGTTTAGGGCAGTGCAGTGGTGTTCGGGCAGTGTAGGGGGTCATGATGGGGCTGGTGTTTCAGGGTTTAGGGCAGTGCAGTGGTGTTCGTGCAGTGTAGGGGTTCTTGCTGGGGGTGGTGTTTCAGGGTTTAGGGCAGTGGTGTTCGGGCAGTGTAGGGAGTCTTGCTGGGGGTGATGTTTCAGGGTTTAGGGAAGTGCAGTGGTGTTCGGGCAGTGTAGGGGTCTTGCTGGGGGTAGTGTTTCAGGGTTTAGGGCAGTGCAGTGGTGTTCGTGCAGTGTAGGGGGTCGTGCTGGGGATGGTGTTTCAGGGTTTAGGGCAGTGCAGTGGTGTTCGGGCAGTGTAGGGGGTCGTGCAGGGGGTGGTGTTTCAGGGTTTAGGGCAGTGCAGTGGTGTTCGGGCAGTGTAGGGGGTCGTGCTGGGGGTGGTGTTTCAGGGTTTAGGGCAGTGCAGTGGTGTTCGGGCAGTGTAGGGGGTCGTGCAGGGGTGGTGTTTCAGGGTTTAGGGCAGTGCAGTGGTGTTCGGGCAGTGTAGGGGGTCGTGCTGGGGCTGGTGTTTCAGGGTTTAGGGCAGTGCAGTGGTGTTCGGGCAGTGTAGGGGGTCGTGCTGGGGCTGGTGTTTCACGGATTAGGGCAGTGCAGTGGTGTTCGGGCAGTGTAGGGGGTCGTTCTGGGGCTGGTGTTTCAGGGTTTAGGGCAGTGCAGTGGTGTTCGGGCAGTGTAGGGGGTCGTGCTGGGGCTGGTGTTTCAGGGTTTAGGGCAGTGCAGTGGTGCTCGGGCAGTGTAGGGGGTCGTGCTGGGGGTGGTGTTTTAGGGTTTAGGGCAGTGCAGTGGTGTTCGGGCAGTGTAGGGGGTCATGAAGGGGGTGTTGTTTCAGGGTTTAGGGCAGTGCAGTGGTGTTCGGGCAGTGTAGGGGGTCGTGCTGGGGGTGGTGTTTCAGGGTTTAGGGCAGTGAAGTGGTGTTCGGGCAGTGTAGGGGGTCGTGCAGGGGCTGGTGTTTCAGGGTTTAGGGCAGTGCAGTGGTGTTCAGGCAGTGTAGGGGGTCGTGCTGGGGGTAGTGTTTTAGGGTTTAGGGTAGTGCAGTGGTGTTTGTGTAGTGTAGGGGTCATGTTTTAGGGTAGTGCAGTGGTGTTTGGGTAGTGTAGGGGGTCGTGCTGGGGGTAGTGTTTTAGGATTTAGGTTAGTGCAGTGGTGTTTGGGTAGTGTAGGGGGTCGTGCTGGGGGTAGTGTTTCAGGGTTTAGGGCAGTGCAGTGGTGTTCGGGCAGTGTAGGAGATAGTGCTGGGGGTGGTGTTTCAGGGTTTAGGGCAGTGCAGTGGTGTTCCAGCAGTGTAGGGGGTCGTGCAGGGGGGTGGTGTTTCAGGGTTTAGGGCAGTGCAGTGGTGTTCGGGCAGTGTAGGGGGTCGTGCTGGGGGTGGTGTTTCAGGGTTTAGGGCAGTGCAGTGGTGTTCGGGCAGTGTAGGGTGTCGTGCTGGGGTGTTGTGTTTCAGGGTTTAGGGCAGTGCAGTGGTGTTCGGGCAGTGTAGGGGGTCGTGCAGGGGGTGGTGTTTCAGGGATTAGGGCAGTGCAGTGGTGTTTGGGCAGTGTAGGGGGTCATGCAGGGAGTGGTGTTTCAGGGTTTAGTGCAGTGGTGTTCGGGCATTGTAGGGGGTCTTGCTGGGGGTAGTGTTTTAGGGTTTAGGGCAGTGCAGTGGTGTTCGGGCAGTGTAGGGGGTCTTGCTGGGGCTGGTGTTTCAGGGTTTAGGGCAGTGCAGTGGTGTTCGGGCAGTGTAGGGGGTCGTGCTGGGGGTGGTGTTTCAGGGTTTAGGGCAGTGCAGTAATGTTCGGGCAGTGTAGGGGGTCGTGCAGGGGGTGGTGTTTCAGGGTTTAGGGCAGTGTAGTGTTGTTCGGGCAGTGTAGGGGGTCATGCTGGGGCTGGTGTTTCAGGGTTTAGGGCAGTGCAGTGGTGTTCGTGCAGTGTAGGGGGTCTTGCTGGGGGTGGTGTTTCAGGGTTTAGGGCAGTGGTGTTCGGGCAGTGTAGGGGTCTTGCTGGGGGTGTTGTTTCAGGGTTTAGGGCAGTGCAGTGGTGTTCGGGCAGTGTAGGGGGTCTTGCTGGGGGTAGTGTTTCAGGGTTTAGGGCAGTGCAGTGGTGTTCGTGCAGTGTAGGGGGTCGTGCTGGGGATGGTGTTTCAGGGTTTAGGGCAGTGCAGTAGTGTTCGGGCAGTGTAGGGGGTCGTGCAGGGGTGGTGTTTCAGGGTTTAGGGTAGTGCAGTGGTGTTCGGGCATTGTAGGGGGTCGTGCTGGGGGTGGTGTTTCAGCGTTTAGGGCAGTGCAGTGGTGTTCGGGCAGTGTAGGGGGTCGTGCAGGGGTGGTGTTTCAGGGTTTAGGGCAGTGCAGTGGTGTTCGGGCAGTGTAGGGGGTCGTGCTGGGGCTGGTGTTTCAGGGTTTAGGGCAGTGGTGTTCGGGCAGTGTAGGCGGTCGTGCTGGGGCAGGTGTTTCACGGATTAGGGCAGTGCAGTGGTGCTCGGGCAGTGTAGGGGGTCATTCTGGGGCTGGTGTTTCAGGGTTTAGGGCAGTGCAGTGGTGTTCGGGCAGTGTAGGCGGTCGTGCTGGGGCTGGTGTTTCAGGGTTTAGGGCAGTGCAGTGGTGTTTGGGCAGTGTAGTGGGTCGTGCTGGGGCTGGCGTTTCAGGGTTTTGGGCAGAGCAGTGGTGTTCAGGCAGTGTAGGGGCTCGTGCTGGGGGTGGTGTTTCAGAGTTTAAGGCAGTGCAGTGGTGTTCGGGCAGTGTAGGGGGTCTTGCTGGGGGTGGTGTTTCAGGGTTTAGGGCAGTGGTGTTCGGGCAGTGTAGGGGGTCGTGCTGGGGGTGATGTTTCAGGGTTTAGGGCAGTGCAGTGGTGTTCGGGCAGTGTAGGGGGTCTTGCTGGCGGTAGTGTTTCAGGGTTTAGGGCAGTGCAGTGGTGTTCGGGCAGTGTAGGGGGTCGTGCTGGGGGTGGTTTTTCAGGGTTTAGGGCAGTGCAGTGGTGTTCGGGCAGTGTAGGGGGTCGTGAAGGGGGTGTTGTTTCAGGGTTCAGGGCAGTGCAGTGGTGTTCGGGCAGTGTAGGGGGTCATGCTGGGGGTGGTGTTTCAGGGTTTAGGGCAGTACAGTGGTGTTTGGGCAGTGTAGGGGGTCGTGCAGGGGCTGGTGTTTCAGGGTTTAGGGCAGTGCAGTGGTGTTCGGGCAGTGTAGGGGGTCGTGCTGGGGGTAGTGTTTTAGGGTTTAGGGTAGTGCAGTGGTGTTTGTGTAGTGTAGGGGTCATGTTTTAGGGTAGTGCAGTGGTGTTTGGATAGTGTAGGGGTCGTGCTGGGGGTAGTGTTTTAGGATTTAGGTTAGTGCAGTGGTGTTTGGGTAGTGTAGGGGGTCGTGCTGGGGGTAGTGTTTTAGGGTTTAGGGTAGTGCAGTGGTGTTTGTGTAGTGTAGGGGGTCGTGATGGGGGTAGTGTTTTAGGGTTTAGGGTAGTGCAGTGGTGCTTGTGTAGTGTAGGGTGTCGTGCTGGGGGTAGTGTTTTAGGGTTTAGGGTAGTGCATTGGTGTTTGGGTAGTGTAGGGGGTCATGCGGGGGGTAGTGTTTTAGGGTTTAGGGCAGTGCAGTGGTGTTTGTGTAGTGTAGGGGGTCGTGCTAGGGGGAGTGTTTTAGGGTTTAGGGCAGTGCAGTGGTGTTCGGGTAGTGTAGGGGAGCGTGCTGGGGGAGTGTTTTAGGGTTGAGGGCAGTGCAGTGGTGTTCGGGTAGTGTAGGGGGTCGTACTGGGGGGAGTGTTTGAGGGTTTAGGGCAGTGCAGTCGTGTTTGGGTAGTGTAGGGGGTCGTGCTGGGGGAGTATTTTAGGGTTTAGGGTAGTGCAGTTGTGTTCGGGTAGTGTAGGGGGTCGTGCTGGGGGGCGTGTTTTAGGGGTTAGGGCAGTGCAGTGGTGTTCGGGTAGAGTAGGGGGTCGTGCTGGGGGGAGCGTTTTAGGGTTTAGGGCTGTGCAGTGGTGTTCAGGTAGTGTTGGGGGTCGTGCTGGGGGGAGTGTTGAGGGTTTAGGGCAGTGCAGTCGTGTTCGGGTAGTGTAGGGGGTCGTGCTGGGGGGAGTATTTAAGGGTTTAGTGTAGTGCAGTGGTGTTCGGGTAGTGTAGGGGGTCATGCTGGGGGTAGTGTTTTAGGGTTTAGGGCAGTGCAGTGGTGTTCTGGCAGTGTAGGGGGTCGTGCTGGGGTGGTGTTTTAGGGTTTAGTGCAGTGGTGTTCGGGCAGTGTAGGGGGTCGTGCTGGGGGTGGTGTTTCAGGGTTTAGGGCAGTGCAGTGGTGTTCGGGCAGTGTAGGGGTCGTGCAGGGGGTGGTGTTTCAGGGTTTAGGGCAGTGCAGTGGTGTTCGGGCAGTGTAGGGGGTCGTGCAGGGGTGGTGTTTCAGGGTTTAGGGCAGTGCAGTGGTGTTCGGGCAGTGTAGGGGGTCGTGCTGGGGTGGTGTTTCAGGGTTTAGGGCAGTGAAGTGGTGTTCGGGCAGTGTAGGGGGTCGTGCTGGGGTGGTGTTTCAGGGTTTAGGGCAGTGCAGTGGTGTTCGGGCAGTGTAGGGGGTCATGCAGGGTTGTGGTGTTTCAGGGTTTAGGGCAGTGAAGTGGTGTTCGGGCAGTGTAGGGGGTCGTGCTGGGGGTGGTGTTTCAGTATTTAGGGCAGTGGTG
The DNA here is from genome assembly GCA_963921515.1 of Calotriton arnoldi. Classification (NCBI taxonomy): domain Eukaryota; kingdom Metazoa; phylum Chordata; class Amphibia; order Caudata; family Salamandridae; genus Calotriton; species Calotriton arnoldi. Next base: position 1,072,144 of record CAWUFW010006974.1, read on the forward strand.
TTCGGGCACTGTATGGGGTGGTGCAGGGGATGGTGTTTCAGGGTTTAGGGCAGTGGTGTTCGGGCAGTGTAGGGGGTGGTGCAGGGGATGGTGTTTCAGGGTTTAGGGCAGTGCAGTGGTGTTCGGGCAGTGTAGGGGTGGTGCAGGGGTGGTGTTTCAGGGTTTAGGGCAGTGCAGTGGTG